>LR749587.1:2167759-2230947 GCA_902729485.2 Mus minutoides
CTCCTCCTCCTCCTCCTTCTCCTTCTCCTTCTCCTCCTCCTTATCCTTATCCTTTTCCTTCTCCTCCTCCTTCTCCTTCTTCTCTCTCTCTCTTTATAGTAATTTATTTTTTGTTTACATCCAGATTGTAGTCTCCCCTCCCTGCCCTCCTCCCAGTCTTCCTCCACTTGCAAATTCCTTCCCCATTATCCCCTTCTCTGGGGAGAAGGGGAAGCTCCCCTTGGGTACCATCCCACCCTGGGACACCTAATCCCAGCAGGACTGAGCACACCCTCTCCTGCTGAGGCCTATCCAGGCAATCCTGATAGGGGAAGTGGATCCAATGACAGGCAGCAGAGCCAGAGGCAGTTCCCGCTCCAACTCTCAGAGGAGCTACATAAAGACCAAGCTGCACATCTGCTACAAATGTGTAGAGGGCTTCATGGGCTCCAGCCCCTGCATGCTCTTTGCTTGGTGATTGGGTCCCTGTGAGTTCCCATGGGCCCAGGTTAGTTGACTCTGTAGGTCTTCCTGTGTTGAGTGAGCCAAAGGAGTCCAGGTAGCTTTGTTTTCAGCCCCAATTTGAGAACATAAAGGAGCCATGTCACTGGCAAGTATCAGAATCAAGGACAGGTCTGACTTTGGGGCTTCCTGAACTGTCTGGTGTGGATACATTACTAGCAGGAAACCTGTGAAAGAGCATAGTCAATTCAGGAGGCTTGAGTGGATCTCTGCAGCCACCAAAGGGGCAGGCAGGACTTGGAGGATCAGGCGTCCTTTAGAAATGTTAAAGCGCTGTAAATATTAGCCGTAAGGAGCCGCTTCCATAATCTCCCATTTTCTATTGTATTGCAAATTCTTGTACACTGGGAAAGATGAAGGCCGCCTGTTTAATAACCATACTATTAGCAAGTTATCAAGTATTTGATTGCATTCTCCAGAAAGCACCTCAGTGGCTGAGGGACCATTTCGCATCTGCCTTTTCTGCTCAGACTCAGCAATTCCAGCCCCGCGGCCCGAGTTCCTCAGTGTAAAATTGTCTGTGTATGGTGGTTGAGGGAAATTATTTTTTTACAGGGAGGAAAAGAGCATCCAGTTTACAGATGTCTCGAGTAACACAGGGAGCAGGAACAACTCTTCCCGGCCCCGAGAGCGGATGGATTTAGCAGCAGTCAACAGAATGCCTCAATACGTGTCAGATGGAGGCAGCTTTCCCAGGAAAGTTCTTGGTGGGATCTCTGGCCTACTTGCTGTTGTGTGGAGTTTGGGGTGATGTGCCCTTCTCTCCTCATGCTCCTGAAGTGTTTCCCAGCCCTTCCTAGATCAACCATACTGCCTCATACCTTTCCCCTCCTCCTCTCTCCTCTCTCCTCTCTCCTCTTCTACAAATTCTAGACTCCTAGAGCCCTTGGGTGTGGCCTCCATTGTGAAATGCTTAACTGGTACCTGTGGGTCAAATAATGTCCCATAACTTAATGCCCATTATGGATGAGGAAACGTGAAGACTGAGCAAAGCGACATCATGATTAATGCTGGGAAGCCCACGAGATGGTAAATGCCCTTGCTGCCTAGCCTGAAGACCTTTGTTCCATTCTGGGACTCACAGGGTGGAAAGAGAGAACTTATATCTGTAAGTTCTTTTCTGAACACCACACACAATTGCACACACACAGAGTTAGTCACTCATAGTTGCATGCAGAGTTTTACACACATGCACATAGTTATACAGTTTTACACACACACACACACACACACACACACACACACACACACCCCACCTCTTTCAGGGATCCCTCAACCATTGTGTCCCAGAAAGAATGTCAAGTCCGTGAGAGTATGCATGTGGGTCACATACATACAGAGTAAGCAAATAAGTGTGATAATAAATAAATGTAAGTAGATTAACACGTGAAATGAGCAAGCGACAGAGAAAGACTGAGAATTCCTCACCACCTGGGCTCCATACAGCAAACAGCAAGAAAGCCCAAGATATGTAAATGTGAAGTTGGGGGATGCGAAATAATGACCTCTAAAGGGCCACAGAGCTCCTGGCCTGAGTGTGGGTGCATTTAGCAACTGCAGTTGAGGGAACACAGAACACCAGAATGCACCTTGGAAGCCCTGCTCACTCGTCTTCTTCCATCTTCACGACGTTCCTTTAATGAATTGTCTCTATTTCTGTTCCTAACCATGTCACCCTAGAACAGTTCTCTGTCTTGAGAGATGATAGCAACCTGAAGATGAACGCCATGTGCCTGAGATGCTGTCGGTCACCTCTGGCTTCTCAACTACACCTCTGGTCATCAGAAACTTTGCGGGGTGGTCTTCGCATTTTAGTCAGCTGAGAAGAAGCTATCTTGAATTTAAGTCCAGTGATTAACATTGATGTAGGGAGAGACAAGGACAGAGAATTTGGAGAAATAGCCATGGAAAGATAGCAGGCTGACATACTGACCAGGCCTGGAACTCCAGGCTGCTGGAGAGAAACCTGGACTAATTCCTTCTCCATTCACTGTTTACTTTCTCTGGCCTCCTGTCCAGGAAGTCCTGGGAGAAGGGAGGTTGGGGATCCAATCATTTGGACTTTGGTCCTTTGTTATGTCACCCTCAGGAGACCAGTGCACCCAATGACTTCAAAGGACCTTCTGGTCAGAGCTCTACCCTTCTCTGGGCCCTTTCCTGCCATGGTCACCCAGGCTGGCTATGTTAGGTCTCAAGACACCACATTCACAGTGAATTATCACCCAGCTTGACACAGGGATCCCTCAGCCGTAGTGACTCGGAAAGCATGCCAAATCTACTTGAGGATATATCCAGTTTACATCTGGAACACAGGGACTGAGCCTGAGTGAGTCCATATATGATACTTTAAAGGATTCTTGGAATTAGTCCCCTGGGCAAAGGGAACAGTCTGACTCTCAGAGTTCTGCTGAGAATGTTCAAAGACCTTATTGGCCTAGGGACAATGTCTTCCCTTCCTATCACTGCTTTCCAGGCTCTAGGGAACAGACTACCTTGTTCTCTGATATCACCCCTAGACTGATATCATTCCCAGGAGACTGCATCTACATGTCATAGATCCTATATCTGTCTGTAACCCTGGGACCCTTCCTGCTGGGAGCACACTATTCTGAATCTGAAGAATGGCACCTCTGACCGTGTGCAACTTAGGCAGGCCAGAGAGACTTAGGCTTGGAGTATGAGTCCCAGAGCATGAGGGTTGCTGGTAGTAAGGACTTGGGGTTGGCTGGCTTGTATGTGAAACATGGCTGGTGACAGATGGCTCTAGGAATTAGTTAGCCTGGGGAACCATATCTCCTCAGCCATCAAGGCTCTTCTCGTATCAAGCCATCATGAAGGATGGATAATCAGAGGCCCAGTTAGTGAGCAGTACAAATTCCCTGGTCCCATAAGCAACATGGTCATCATGGTGTGGTGTGAGAGAAGCATCCCTCACTGAAGAAGAGCTGTGCTGATTTAGGGTTTAGCTTAGTGTGTGTGTTCACAGTGATGCTTAGGCACTGGGGCTGTTGCCATGAAACCCAACAAAGGAGAGTCAGGTCAAGGTCAACCTTGTGTATCCCAGTGAGTCTTGGTCAGAGAGATCCTTAGATGAGCCAGGAACTAGTATCCAGGCAGACACAGGGAGGCCGTGTCTGAGCTCATGAGAAGGTTCCATGCAAGCTCATTGGTGCAAAGTACTGGTGTCACGGTGTTCAGCACCTCTATATAGGGGTCATGTTCAAGTAAGTCAGGCTAAGTTGCTGCCTTCATGAGCCAGCTATCCACTGAGAGAGACAAGCATACAGGTGTATCTTGACTACAAAGACAGAAACCACACTGAATGGAAAAGTGCCCCCCAAAGCTGGGTCTTTAGGCTCTGGGTGAGCCTACGTGAGCTTATGAGCTATAAGATCAATTCACTTTAAGCTGCCTCCCCTCTTTCCTGCCTCCCTACAGAGACCTTTTCCCCAAGCCTGTGGCTCAAGCATTTTCCTGGCTCTGTTTTTCTGATTCAGCCTTGAACTCCCCACTCTGCTCCTGCAGGCTACGTTCTGCCTGTTGTCTCTAGAGGAGCATGGAGGAACTATTTTCCCTTACATGGCACAGGTCCCCTTGTGTCCTCTCAGAGTATCCTTATGGATCTTTCATCTTACAAGGGTTAAGGCTGCATTTTCCAGAGAGAGAGTAACATGGGGTGGGAACACACTACAGAGTCCACTGGTCCATGGTGGGTGGGCAGATACAACCAGGGAAACCTCTGTCTCTAGGGAGGCAATCTTCCCTGGGTGGGGCTTCTCTCCAGCACTCTGGGCTGAGTCTTTCTTCAGTGGGCCAGGACATCATGATGATTTCATTATTCCAGGATCATGTAGACATCTCCCCCCCAAAGTGACTTCAATACGTCTACATCAAGATGTGCACACGGCTCAGGCAGAAGCCTAGGGCCTGTTTTCTGGAAGGGGTCCTGAGCCTGGGAACTGACACAGCTTCGTCCTGTGGTTTATTCTCCCTGCCTCGCTTATGAAATCAATGTATCTCCTTATGATAATATGTAATCAAAATTCAATGAATAAAGTAGTGAACTCTCCCAATAAAAAGCAATGTCTGCATCAGCAGAACCCACAAGCCGACACCGGCGTTGGCTCTGTGTTCCCCAGGGACTGTTAAACAGTACCCGGCTCTGCTGCCAAATGCTAGCAGAGCCGTGAGCTGGTGTTTCCGCCAGGCCCAGACTAGTCCATCCTGATGGCTCGCTGGCTGGTTTCATTTTGATGGCTTCAGCTTTTGCTGGGTAACCCCATAAAGAAGTCTCTTAAAATGCATCTTTGAAATTCTGGCGCTGTCGTCTCCAATAAAAGCCGTAGAAGGGAAATTTCAATAAGATAACTCAAGAACATTTAATTTTCTGCTCCTCTGGATTTGCTATCTTATTACAGCCATTCAGTTAGCTAATAAATGTCCAATCCTGTCCAATCTTCATAGCGAGGAGAGAGGCTGGGATTTAAATAATTGGATGGAATGTCTAGGGGGCAGCTTTTAGCTGAGGCTGCCAACAGAATTGGTGGGTGCGCTGTCCGAGTTGATTCTAGAAGTTGCCTCATTTCGTCCGGGTCTGTCAGTGTCCTTCTTGCCCCTGGTCACCTTTTCTACTCTTCCTATAAGCCCCAGAGGCCTGTACAGAAGGGTTGGGGACAGGGGCGGAGGCAATTAGGGTCCTGATTTCATTTTGAGAAGAGGGGACATGTCCTGGCTATGGGCTGAGTGGCTTCTGATGGCCAGCTTTCCCAGAAAGGCCTCACAGCTCACAGCGACACACACACACACACACACACACACACACACACACACCATGTCTCCCTAGGTCCCATGGATATGAAGTCTGGCTGAGCTGTGGCTGCCCATCTGATAAGGAGACTCTACCCTCAAAAAGAGCAGATTGGTTAGATCTTAGGGTGGAAATGTGTGCACTTTTCCTTGGAGCCTGAGACACCAGCTAGCTGTGTGTCAGCTGACCTTTGGAGCTAGGTGTGGATTTGATCACATCTTTGCACTAAGAATGGCCTTGCTCAGAAGCCTCTCTGAAGGGCCTCTTTTGGGGATACCCAGACCTGTGCTGTCAGCCTTGGCCAATCAGAGGTCTCCTGGTCTCTCTGTCCCCACCTGCTGTGCAAACCCATCACAAGGTCATGATTGGCCTCAGGTGGTGCTGGCCTGTCATCAAGGCTCTAGGAACAGAATCATGATGCAGTCACCTGATCTTGCCCTCTAACTCTGTCTGAGGCTTCCAAATGGTTCTCTGAGGTTGCCTAGGAATACTGTGTCTCCGAACTGCTCAGCAATGTCAGAGTAGTGGCAGTGGGGGAAGGAAGAACAAGGCTCTTACGCTGGTGGAATGACAGGTGGGCAGAATTTTTTATTTTTATGGACTGCTGTCCACACATGATGTGACCAGGGTCATCTTGAAATCAAAGCAGCCATAGTGGCCTGCCTGAGACATTCATAAGAGTGGCCTACAGATATTCTCTTGTGGAAGGGTATACTGGCTAGTTTTGTGTCAACTTGACACAGCTGGGGTTATCACAGAGAAAGGAGCTTCAGTTGGGGAAGTACCTCCATGAGATCCAGCTGTGGGGGATTTTCTCAATTAGTGGTCAAGGGGGAAAGGTCCCTTGTGGGTGGTGCCATCTCTGGGCTGGCAGTCTTGGGTTCTATAAGAGAGCAGGCTGAGCAAGCCAGGGAAAGCAAGCCAGTAAAGAACATCCTTCCATGGCCTCTGCATCAGCTTCTGCCCCCTGACCTGCTTGAGTTCCAGTCCTGACTTCCTTGGTGATGAACAGCAATGTGGAAGTGTAATCCAGCAATGTGGAAGTGTAAGCCGAATAAACCCTTTCCTCCCCAACTTGCTTCTTGGTCATGATGTTTGTGCAGGAATAGAAACCCTGACTAAGACAAATTGGTACCAGCATAGTGGGGTATTCCTGTGACAACCTGACCATGTTTTGGGGAGGACTGTGGAACGACTTTGGAACTTTGGGCCAGAAGATCCATTCAGTGTTAAGAACTCTGTGGGATGCTGTGTAGGAGCTTGTAAGATAATGTTGAGAACAGTGCAGAAGATGGAGGCCTGGCTTATGAAATTTCAGAGGGAAGATTAAAGACTCTTTTCAGGGCCATTGCTATTTTGGAGTTTGATTATTCTGTGGTTCTGGTTAGCTGGGGCTGAAGAATCAGCTGTGATTAACAAGACACCAGAACTACTAAAGCAAAACCTTTGCATTACTGGGACTATTGATGCTGGTTAGCTGGAGCTAAGAAATTAGCGATAATTAAGAAGAGACCAGCATCGTTGAGGTGACATGTTCTGGGAAGTGTTTTCTGAAAGCACAAAGAGGCTGTGTTACAAAGATAGCCCAGGTTGTACTCCTGCTGCAGTGGGACTTGGTAATGTGTAAGAGTTACCCAGGTGGTACTGGTTTTGAAGGCATGAAGGGGTCATGCAGAGCAGCTGAGGCCACAGAAGCACTGTCAGAGGCCATAGAAGGCCATTGGTGAAAGTGCAGCCTCAGTTGCAATTGATGGCCCAGGACTGAAGGGGTCATGCAAAGGAGTTGAGGCTTGGCACCATGAAGAGAGCCTATGAGAGGCTAGTGTTGAAGCCTAGTTACAGTGGAAGACAGCAGCATTTTGGAGATGCCAATATCATGGGATGATCACCAAGAACAGCAGCAGCAGTGGAGTACAGGCAGCTAGAGCCTAGAAGACAATGTGTGTGCTACAAAGGGCATGGCTGGAGAAGTGACCCAAGCCCTTGGAGGAGCCCAGACGATTGTGAGTTGGATCCCAGACATTGGACAGTTGGAGTTTAATTTTTGCTTTTGATTGTGACTGTGCCTTGATATTTTTCCCTCTTAAAGAAAGAAAATATTTTAGTGGATCCCATAGTTACGAGACTTTTAATTGTAAAAAGACTTTGGATTTTAAAAGTTATTGGCTATTTTAAAAGGATTGAACTTTTAATATGTAAAGACTGTGGGACTTTTAAAGTTATTTAGATCTTGAGGATGAATAAGAGCTAAGGGTTGAGGCTTACTAGTGATGTGTTTGTGTGTCAAGTTGACAAGGGGTCAATTGTACTGGCTAGTTTTGTGTCAACTTGACACAGCTGGGGTTATCACAGAGAAAGGAGCTTCAGTTGGGGAAGTACCTCCATGAGATCCAGCTGTGGGGGATTTTCTCAATTAGTGATCAAGGGGGAAAGGCCCCTTGTGGGTGGGATCATCTCTGGGCTGGCAGTCTTGGGTTCTAAAAGAGAGCAGGCTGAGCAAGCCAGGGGAAGCAAGCCAGTAAAGAACATCCCTCCATGGCCTCTGCATCAGCTCCTGCTTCCTGACCTGCTTGAGTTCCAGTCCTGACTTCCTTGGTGATGAACAGCAGTATGGAAGTGTAAGCTGAATAAACCCTTTCCTCCCCAACCTGCTTCTTGGTCATGATGTTTGTGCAGGAATAGCAACCCTGACTAAGACAAATGGGGAAGACTCAGGAGATGCCCCATCCTACCTTTTGAAGACCTGTGAGCTGAGGTTAGTTGTTGGGTGGGGGGACTTTTCTTTGGTGGTGTAGTGCCTACAAGTTGCCTGTGATCCTGTGGCTAATCCCAATTAAACTCACTGTTCACTAATCTAGATCATTTCTTTTACTCTCTCTCTCTCTCTCTGAAGTAGATTTCTAGGGAAATCCACACAAACCTTCCTCATGGCTAAAATACTGAGACCAGCTGGAGAGGGAATCTCATAACCGAAGGCTTGGTCCTGGAGGTGTGCTAAGAGTTCACTGGTGCCATGGAGAGAGCTTGTTCCAGAGAACGATCATGTCTGGACTCGGGTGTGCCCAGGGCAAGACAACACTGGGTAGTGGCTGGAAGATGAGTCTGGAAATAGCCAGAGAGTTTGGATCACATAGACCACGTGCAGCTAGGTGAGGGCAAGACAGGGGTGCTTTTAACAAGCAGCTATGAACAAGAGGCGTGTGCACTTGTGTAGGGCATGTAGACCAAGCCACAAGAGGAACCGGTATGGAACTGGCAAAGCTCAGACCCTGGAAATCTCAAAACTTGAGACTAGCAGGAGTGAAACTAGCTTCCTCCCTGTTTCTGCGCCTGCCTCGGAACACCTAATCAGGCAGTCAGTCACATCCCTAGCACCTGGAATGCCTCTCCATGCTAATGAGGCAGCTCAGAACCTTAGGTTTCAGCCAATGACCTTTCCCCTCTTTGGATATTCCCATGCCCCTCCCCCAGACTATATAACCCTTGGTTCACCTGAATAAAGTGGATGCATTCAAACCCACCCCAATAAAGAAATATGAACAAGCTAAGACAGCTGCTTCATTAAAGACCATAGGAGGAGATCTTCACCTAATAGAACAGGAACACTAAGATTCTCAGAGAAGGCCTTACCTCTCCCCACCCCACCTCCTGTGCATTAGCTTCCAACCAGACTAGGATCCTGCCTGTCCTAGACTCCTCTTCACCCTCTCCCAGCCTGGTGGGCAGTGGCATCTGACATTCAGGGCAGAAGAGGCCAACTGCAGACCCCACCCATCCCAGAACCGGTATCCACACATTTGAAAGTGTTTCCAGGACTCATTACCATTTCACAATGACTCCCAGCCTTGGCTCTCTCAGGAGTGCCACTGGAAGGGAGGGCTCTAGCTTTCAGGCTAAGTGTGTCCCTTAGACTTGCAAAATCTTATACCCCAAAGATCCTAATACCAGAACCTGTGACTCTGACTTTAAACAGTGCAGGCAAGTCTTCAGAGCTGACCTGATGACTCAAAGGGTCTGGGGAGGTGGAGGTGCCCTGGAGACTGGCTGAATCAACGTTACCACAGGACTTCTGAGGAGTGGGAGCAGAGGGATGTCAGGCTGTATAGTGCAGCAGAAGCTCTGGTGGTGTGAATAGGAATACCCCCCCCCCCAGACTCATGTGTTTGAGTTCTTGGCCCATGGAAAGTGACACTTTTAGGAGGTATGGCCTTGTTGGAGCAGGTATGGCTTCGTTGGAGGAAGTGTGTCACTGTGGGTGTGAGCTTTGAAGTCTTTTATGTTCAAGATCTGCCCAGTGTAGAACACAGTCTCCTTCTACCACCTGAGGATCAAGATGTAGAACTCTCAGCTCCTCCAGCACCGAGTCCGCCTGCAAGCTGCCATGCTTCCCGCCATGATAATGGGCTAGACCTCTGAAACTGCAAGTCAACCCCAATGAAATGATTTCCTTTATAAGAGTTGCCATGATCATGGTGTCTCCAAGAGAAACCTGTATACTTAGACCATGGGCTTGAAAGTGGAGGAGGGGCTGTGAATCGGAGAAGACCAGGATCCAGCTCATAGTCTTGAAAGGGAAGTGGACCCCAGAGGGAGCCAGCCCTGTCTACATGTCTTCTGTAGCATGGGGATACTGACTTGGTCTTTTTTTTTTCAGGCATGGAAGGGAACAACGCATATCTTTAAAGCATTTAGGGTGCGTCTTTGTGATGATGGAGCTTATGATGATGAGGGTTCAAATTCTCTGGTCTTTTTGAGGAGAGCGGTGGGAAACCAGTTGGGTAGAGTGGAGTTGTCCTTGTCACTTGGAATTCCAAGTCTTATGGGTTCCTTCAGGAGCTCAGTCAGAGTGGAGGCAGGCGACTCCAAGGAGGAACATGCGCCCAGGGTGTGGGCCTGCAGGTTCCCCACAGCTGGGAGGTCTGTTCAGGATGGGAGCAGGATGATCACTTCTGGGTGCTCAGGTAGGAAATGGGGAAGGGGGGTGGGAGATAACAGAGAAGCACTGGAAGCCAGTTCTGAAGCAGAGTCACAAGTTTCCTGCAGAGTGTGGGACTCCTGGGGTTCTGTGTTCCTAGTACTGGCTGTAGGCTCAGTGCCACTGACCAATGTGTGTGTGATCTGTTTTGAATGTGACTGGCCCATTTGCTTCTCTCACAGCATTGAGAACTTTTGGTCATTTGAAACCCCCACTTTACAAATGGGGAAACTGAGGCTCCGAGTGGTGACCTGATCTTGGCTGTCGAGGCTCATGTCTCTAGGGCTAGAACTCACATCTATGTAAGCTTGTCCAGTCTTCATGGTGAACTCATGCCATTTCTAGGAAAGAGATGTGTCCCAGGAGGCCCGTGCGGGGGTATCAGATGCAAAACTAAACGCTATATGTTTTTGTTCTTGGTTAGGATTTTCAATAACCAAGTACATAATCAGCTGACGCATTAAACCAAAATCAATGCATTTCTGCTCTGCGAAGATGCTTAATGCCCTGCCACAGTCCCTGCTATCTGTTTGGGCCAGGAGAAAGATGGCTTTATTTCCCTCATAACTCTTGGTAGCACAATTCCATTGTTTACTTTGTGACACAACGGGCTGTCATTAATCACCCAGGGAGAGAGAGAGATGGGAGCCCAGCCACTGGCTGGTTCACTGGCTTGTTTGAGAGTTGGGGCTTGGCTTTGATGGGTGATGCTCCTGGGCTGAGGGACCTCTTCCTTTGTGTGGAGTCTGAGGAGAGGGGAAGGGGAGGAATTTCCATGCCTGCTATCCCTTCACCCTTGACTCTGCAGGTCCCTATCCTCAGCCCCAGAGCAGAATCCCTCCAAGTTCTAATGGGTTCAAGCTTTCCTCCCAAAGTTTCAGGCTTTGCGGGGCTTGTCCTGGGGAAGCCGATACCATTAATTTGCAATCGTCTCAAGTGTGGTGGAGACATTACTGCTAATTGGCAATAAGAAATGCTAAATGGAGCAAAGTTTCATATTAATGAGCCGTTTATCAATACTAATCGGACTGGTGGCCTCCTTCGATCACTCGATTGATGCTGGCTGATTTATGCTCACTCCCTGCCTTGCCAGCTGATCCATCTGCTTGCTCTTCTTCCCAGCTGCCCTTGGGTGGCCTCAACATCCCTCCCTTCTCCCCTGTTTATCTTTGGAAATCTCTGGCTACAGTGTTGCCGTGCACGGAATGAGTTGGCCCCTTCATCTCCATTTATGCTTCCTAATGAAAACACTTACGAAATAGAGGTTAGGAGACAGTCCCTCAAGGTCAAAAACACCACCAAGATGGGCAACCAGGCCTCTCCTGGCACAACCTCTCTGGAAAGCTGAAGCACTGAGGGTACCAGATGGAGGTGTGCAACCTTGCACTTGGTTTTGGTTAGATTCCTCCTGGCTAGGCTCCAGCTGCGGACATCCTCAGCCGTCACAGTGACCCTGGCCATGTCAGGTGGCATACCATGGCCATAATAGCTTATTACAAGCAGGGTGGCTTTCAGTAGCTGAAATTTATTTGCTGTCAAGCCTCTGAGACTGCAGGCTCTCCATCATGGTGTCTCGGGGTCTTGTTCTCTCTGCAAGTACTAGGAGAATCCTCCTCCTGACTCCTCAGTCAGGCTAGTCTGTAGGCTCAAGACATGCCTCTGCTGGTCTTCACCCTGGCTTCCCTGCTGTATCTGGGATCCTCTTATCTGCCTCTGTTAAGGATGCTTAGTATTGGAGTTAAGACATCTTAGATGGTCCAGGGACCTCATGTCAAAATCTCTAACTCAATAACAGCTGCAAATGCCCCCTTTCCAAATAATATCATGTCTACTAGGGCATGGGTGTAGCTTCTGAGGGGTTATTATCTAACCCATTGAAAGAGGGTGAACAACTTATGTCCCAATTACTGGAGAGGTAGGTCAGTCCTCAGGAGCAACATCTGTTGCTACTTCATCTATGGAACTTTCTGGAAGGCTCAAGACCCAGTCAAGTACTAGTTCATCCATTCATTCAACATTGGTATCTATGATCAACTTTAAAAGATATATGTGAACAGTACTGCTGGGCAGGGTCTTTAAGGGTGTGTGCGGGGGAGGGGAGGACACAGGAGTTATGCTTCATCATACATCTACGACGGTCAGTGCTGGGGATGCGATGCACAGAAGCGCTCTCTCTCCTCCCCCTCCCAGTTTTAACAGAGGAAGGACAGATGCCAGGGATGGCTCAGAAAGTGTTTAGCTGCTTGGCAATGTGTTTGGGTCTTAGCGACTCTGCCAGACGGGGATTTAGAAGCAGAAGGGGCTGCACACCCGGCCCAGCCACTTGTCGCCTGTGCATTGAACTGCGATGATTTTGTAATTTGGATGTAATTCCCACATCCATCAAATGAGACTCGGGCCCTCCTCCCTCTTGCCCCAGCTGGCTGTGAGGCAGGAAATTCACAGAGAAGCGGTAGGCCATGCCCCCAGCTGGGAGCCTGGTGTACGTGCAACAGATGTTCGGTAGATGTTAGCTGTCTTCTCCTTGTGCAGAAGAAGGTTGCTGAGGAAGGGTGCTGGTCTGCAGGTGCTGTATGACCCGGAATGGAACCAAGGATGCTGCTGTACAGGTGCTACATGATCTGGAAATGATCCATCCACTGAGCACAAAGGCTCGGTGGACTAAAGACAGACATAGATTTCTGGACAAGGCTTCCATGGTATACTGGCTGGGTTTTCTGTGTCCACTTGACACAGTTAGAGTCACCAGAGAGGAAGGACCCTCAGTTGAGGACATGCCTCCATGAAATCCAGCCATAGGACATTTTTAATGATCGCTAGCTAGTGATCATTGAGGGACGACCCAGCCCATTATGGGTGGTGCTATCCCTGGGCTGGTAGTTCTGGGTTCTATAAGAAGACAAGCTAGGGCCAGCAAGCCAGTATGTAGTACCTCTCTATGTCCTCTGAATCAGCTCCTGCCTCCAGGTTCCAGCCCTGCTAGAGCTCCTGGCCTGACTTCCTCCAATGATGACCTATAATCTGAAGTATAAACTGAATTAACCCTTTCCTCCCAACTTGCTTTTTGGTCATGGCGGTTTTGTCCAAGCAATAGAAACCCTAACTAAGACCCACCGAGAGGGACCTTGTTTCTCTGTGAATCTGGGCTGTCCTTGGCTGCTCTGCTCAGCAGCACAGGGTGGGTACGATAGCACCTGTTCTAGACCTAGTCTGTAATTGACTGGCAGTTAAAATTAGTTCCCTGGAAAGCTAGCCAGAGGCCAGCGTGCTGGGAAGAACCCTCACTGGCCCCTTGACACGGGTGATCCAGTCAAGCTGAGGTAGAAGTTATGACTCCTTAAACTTAAGACATCAGGACTACTGTGAACTTTTCTCCCTCCTTCGCTCAATCCCAGCTGAAGCCCAAGCCTGACAGGGCAGAGATGAACTCTGACTGTTGGGCCCCTCTCCAATATCTGTCCCACAGAGTCAGGGGAGAAAAAAAATGGCTCTGTTTGGTATTGCTGCTTGAAGAAGCTGTGTCATCCAGCAGTCTGTGTATAGAACCAGTAGTCGCTCATAACTCATGGGCAAGTAAATTAATAAGTAAATAAATAAATTAATAAACAAATACATGCATCTCCCTGTCTGTTCTGGTCAGAGCTTCCAGCTCTGGCTTATTATCAGTAACCATGACTTACACTGTGAACTGCATTGTGACTAGCAAGGGGTAGCTATGGCAGAGTAAATGACTTGAGCTGGCCTATAAAGGGCACCTTATGTGCCAGGCTGCATGGGCATGAGGCTTAAGCAGCCAGGAGCACAGAGGGTGTCCCACAGCCTTCTGCCTGAGGTTGCACTCTGCCTCCTCTTACAGAGAGAGCAGCGATGGCAAAACCCAACTCTTCTCACTCCCACCCTTCAGCTCTGCATCATGATGTGACGTTCTCCCCCGATGGACAATTTCTATGAAAGACTCATCCTGGGCTTATCTCCTCACCCCTCATTGACGTCTCCATTCAGATCTGCTTTTTAGGTGCCACCTGAGTCGGGCTAAGGTCCTAAATGCAGGAATAGTATGTGTGCACTATGGTGTGTGTGTTGCACATATGTGTTATATGTGCATGCCTAGGGTTTGTGCAAATATGCACAGTGGTGTGTTTGTGCATTTAAGGAGATTGTGAGTACCTGCATCTGTACCATAGGACAGGGAGAGTAAAGCTAGGCTTTAGCCACACCAGGCTAAGATGTAGGAGAGACAGGAAGTGCAGAGGGGGCCTAGGGTTAGGCAGCAGTGAAGAGGATAGCCTAGCCAGGCCCTCATCTTTGCCTCAAGGGGTCAGTGAATATGTGCACAGTCAGGTCCTGCTTAGGCTCCGTAGGTTCCCCTGGTAAATGAGATGCCACCTGTGCCCACTGTATCCTCACATGGCTGCCATCTCCTGCTGTCACATACTGTTTGGAGTTTCTTATCTGGAACTTTCAAATTCACCATCTCAACAGAGCATGTTTTATGTGTGCGGGGTGTAATTAACATCATTCTTCCATCATTGGAAGGCCTATTAAAGAAATATCCCCCCCCCCCACTCCCGCGAAGCCCAGCAGAGGCAGCGCTGGCTGTACAAAGACTCTTTCTCTCATCACACATCTGGCCAGGGTTTCCACGGTTAGCAGAGAAAGGATGAATGGCCTGTGCTTCTTTCTCTCACCGTACAGAGTGATGACCAATTCAGGCCACTCCCCTGCTGCTGTGTTGGAAAGCAGTAGTGTTGAGAGGAGAGAGGCGGTAGTAGGTGTGGAAAATGTGGGTGCCCACCTGAAATGGTTTCAATAAGGGCACCTCAGAAGGAGGGACGTCCTGTGAAAATTCAAATCAATAGTGGTAAGAGGCTAAAGATAATACAGGGAAGTAACGGTGGGGGGGTGGGGAGGAGATGGGTCGAGGGGTGGGGGAGAGATTTGTGCTGAGGCAGCCTTGAGGATGGGGAGGAGAGTCTCCACCCCGGGCTGCTAGCCAGAGCCAAGCACTGCCTTGCCTTCCTGCCTCATCCTCTCTGGATATTTTCATCATCTCAGGCTTGGAAGGAGATGAGAGTACCTGTCTATTTACAGTTGGCATGAGGAGGAGGCGGGTGCCTGTGTGTTGGTGCTGAGAATCACGGAATGGAATATATTTTAATCTGGCTTGAACTGGCTCTTTTCACCTGTGGAGAAATAACTTGTCAGATTCCACTGGGCCAGCCTCCCTAGTCTGTTCTCTTATGGATCTGATGGCTAAGAAGGCCACCTTGGGAATGGTGAGACTCAGCAAATCTGGAGATGAGGCTCAACATCTCTCTGTACTACATCCTAGATACCTGACAGTTCTCTCCCTTCTCACTGCCAGGCAGAAAAGGCCACTCCTAGACATCCCTGCCCAACTTCCTGCAACCTGACAACATCAGCTACTTGGCAAGGTGGACTAGGTAGATGTACAAGGACAGTGCCTGCATTATCAAGTGCAGCCCAATGGAGCTGCAAGTCTCCCTTACAGGTGGGAGAGTTGCCAGAAAGAAAGAAGCAGACGTCAGACTCATGTGATCTTTACCTTGCCGACGAATGAGGCCAATAACTCAGTCACTGTTCTCTCTCTGAGGTTGGCAGCTGCTGGGCACATTCACAGGAGGCCTTGGTATGTCCATGTTGAGTGAATGAATGCCCACTGTTGTCTGAAAATGTCCATGTATTAGTGAGGGTTCATTAGAAGAACAGAATCAACAGGATCAATACATGTTACATAATGGGATGGAGGCCTGGAGGGATGGCTTGGCAGGTAGGGTCACATAGTTCTTTTTCAGAGGGCCTGCATTCAGTTCTCAGCACCCACATCAGGTGTCTAGCAAGCACCTGTAACTCCAGCTGATCTGTGGCCCTCTTCTGGCCCCTGCAGGTATCTGCACTCATGTGCACATACCAGCCACCCCTAGGTTCAAGTAATTACAAATAAAAGTAAATCTTAAAAGGGAGATTGACTAGACTGGCCTACACAGAAAGGAATAGATGGTCCAACAATGACCACGTGAACCCTGGAGAGGCTGAGAACCAAGTAGCTGCCAGTCTTTGATTTTGGACTTCCTACCCTCAGATTCAATGGTTAGCTCCTGGATTTTCATGGGCTTCCTGGTCTCCTGTTCCATTACAGCATAAAAAAATGGGCTGGGACAGTGACCTGGGCAGGAGCTCTGCCCTGGAGATGAAAAATCCCAGAGGATAGCAGTCTAGTGTTCGGGTGTGTGAGCCTTCTAGTCTGACCTGTTGGAACTGCCCAGGACTCATGTTGCCAGAGGTTTGGACCTGCCAGGACCTTCAAGGCACTGTTGGCAAAAGACAGTAAAGCACAGAATTGCTGTGGTCCTAGCAGAGCCTCCAGGATGGAGGGACAGTTAGATTACCCTTAGGTTCCCATTATAGGCCTTCTGCCCTCACATTAGCACTGTTCCTTTCTGCCCCTGGCCATGAGGCTAGTTGACTGCTGGGCCACAGGAGGATCTTATATAGGGACCTGTCAGGACAAGCCAGTAAGAGGGGTGGGGTCAAGAGTGTGACTCGCTCTTCCCCTTAGATCAGTCTGGGTCCCTCCTAGCCACGAGTGCTGCTGGAGTCAATGGAGGGAATAAATCTGAACTGGAGCAGAGAAAGCCCAGAAAGGAGAACTTAGCATCAGCATGTATGGAGGAGATGATGCTCTTAAGACAAATGGCCTGCAGGAGTGGAAGAAAGCAGAGATACTCCAGGTGTGGAGAGCTGCAGGCTTAAACACTGAGGTTATGTGGGGAGGCCTGGCCTATGGCTATTGTATGCTGTGCACTTCTCAGCAGCCTACAGGCTTCCTGGTGGGGAAGTGTTATCCAAATCATTTGCAGGGCAAACTAACTCATTGCTGGGGCTTAAATAAATACCAGTGCTGGAGGTGGGAAGCCAATGCTTGATCCTTGCCCCGGTGACTTGCCAGACAGCCAGTGTAGCCCAGCCCTGTTTCTAGGTCCCACTAGGAATGCCTCATTTCCTGGGGGCTTCAGACTGAACTGTGCAGAGGCAAGACTCAGACAAAAGTACTGGGTTGGTGAGTCTGAACCCAGACCTAGGGCTCTATGGAAGAGCCCTAAAGCCTTCCCTGGGAAAGCTCTGTCACTTCTTACCCTCAGACAGTCTAATGTTCCAGCCACTGACCAAACGGGAACCTTGGGCAATTCACATTCAGCTCTCAGCCGCCCTCCTCAGTGTCCCGCCCCCAGCTTCCCCTGTTAGGGTTTGGTTGGTGTAGCTTTGATATCGATCCATCCATCATCACAGTGACCTTGGGGAACCCTTGCACATGCTTGCCTTCCAGGGGCCCTTGAACTATAGGGGCTGTTGGAGGCTGTGATAGGGTGCTTCTGGCCTCTGCTAGAGATACCAGCCTCTCTGGGGTTAACCCCGTGTTTTCCACATGAGCAGGTGACACAGATGCTCTCCATCCCCCCGCCCCCATGATCCATTTCCTACTGGGATTTCTCCAAGCCAGTCCCTGGAACATCCAACTCAGCTCTGCCCATGGAAGGTCCTGGGAGGAAGGAGCAAGAACAAATGGAAGTGGGGTCCTCCCATGTGGGCTGGGCATGTGCTTCTCTCCTGCAATAACTCTCTGCTTCTGCCTACAGCTGCAGCAGTTCCTGCTTCAGTGTTGGCCCTACCCATCTAGAGACACGGGGTTGCCTACTTTGGCTGGGAGCTGTGGATTTCCTTTGGGTCTCCTTGATTCTTATAGATAACCCTCTTCCCCACTCTCTCAAGTTATTCACCAATGGACTTCCAACTGGGAACCTACTGGCAGAATCTTCCCTATCTGGACCCCATTTTGCTTAGCCCTTCTCAGTGTTTCGGGACCTCAGCCTCCTTCTGGCCCATCTGTTATTGGGTCCACTGGCCACGGAGCCTACCATTCCTGTATCCATCCTTTGGCTCAACTGTCTATTGTCTCCAGTAATGGTGTTCACTGTATCTGTCCTAACAAAGTCATTTTCCAACTTGCTCCTAGAGTCACATGCCTGCTAGTGTTTTAATTCATTAGATGCTAGAAAATTATTACAGTTCTTGCTGGCTGCAGATTTCCCTGGCTCATCTTCCTTTGGAAGCATCTACATATAGCCACATTAGAGATTAGAGACTCAGGAAGTTCCTGTGGACTCTGTTTGGGCCTTCTGTTCCCTAAATGCCCCTCCATTCTAGAGCTTTCCCATGTTCTCATCTCACTGAGAATACCTAACCTGACAAATGGATGCTAACCTGGGGCCACCCATCCATAGTCTGTTCTCAACCTTTCCCTTCAGGGAAGCTCCTCCCTCCTGGACCAGCTGTTCAGCAGTTTCCTCTTCACTGGAGTTGAAGCAGCTTCCCTTCCCCAGGCCAACAGAGTGAGGTGAACTTGCCTTTTCATTTAAGGTGGTCTTATATGGACAGGCAGATCCCAGGCTCCCTCCATCTTTTCTTCCATCTTCCATAGACAGGTATACTGGCTAGTTTTGTGTCAACTTGACACAGGCTGGGGTTATCACAGAGAAAGGAGCTTCAGTTGGGGAGGTACCTCCATGAGATCCAGCTGTGGGGTATTTTCTCAATTAGTGATCAAGGGGGAAAGGCCCCTTGTGGGTGGGACCATCTCTGGGCTGGCAGTCTTGGGTTCTAGAAGAGAGCAGGCTGAGCAAGCCAGGGGAAGCAAGCCAGTAAAGAACATCCCTCCATGGCTTCTGCATCAGCTCCTGCTTCCTGACCTGTTTGAGTTCCAGTCCTGACTTCCTTTGTGATGAACAGCAATGTGGAAGAGTAAGCTGAATAAACCCTTTCCTCCCCAACCTGCTTCTTGGTCATGATGTTTGTGCAGGAATAGAAACCCTGACTAAGACAAGGGTTAAGACTAAACTAAGGGTTGGGGGACATTCAGCCATCACTGGGGTGCAGGTGAGCTCAGCAGGTTCCATCAGTGAGACCCACATGCTCTTAAAACTCATGCATCCCAGGAGAGCAACACCCAGCATCCCAGACTCCGAGTCACACTGTGACTCTCATAAGCTTTCTACTCTTTAGTGGGGGCTTATACCTTTTCTTCCTATTGGTCCTCAAGTCCAACACTGTCCCGCAGCCAGAGCCCTATGAACTACTGTTAAGATTTGGCACATTTCACTGCTGTAGGGATGGTGCAACAGCCTCAACTACTTGAGTGCTACTCCTTGAAGAGTGTTTAGCAAGGTGCTCACACACACACCCCCCCCCCCCCCACACACACACACACACACACGCACCCCACGCACCCCACCGTGTCTTAGTTCTGCATCTGTGATCAGAATGTCTGAGATTGCTCTAGCCCCTGACTACCCTCCACAGCCTGGTCTGTGGTAAGGTCCTACTGGTCAAGTGGTCCTAACTGGGAACCCCTCAGGATTTCTTTTCTGCTAACTCTGCAACTGCCTGGTAGCATATTAACTGCCCAGATAGCTTACACACTGGACTGATGCATCTCACATTTCGGTTACCCAAGACTCCTGGAGCCATGTTCCAGTTAGCAAGTACATGGGTGAGAGGCACCAGTCTCTTTGGCTAACAGGAGGCCATGACTACAAACTGGTTTCTCAGGTGCCACCCAGGATGGCAATGCCTACAGGGAGGGCTACTTTGAGTCACGACAACCATGTGTTTGGCTGGACTTCCTCAGTCTTCAGTTCCATGTGACAGAGTGGTTCTGAGTCACTGTGTGTGGGAGGACCCTGCTGGGCCAAATCTCCTCTGGTTCTGGTCCATTCTCCCTTTGGCATAATTGGTCACGCGCCTTCTTTCCAGGCCAGTGCCAAGTAGCGCCTTGCAGAATGGGTAATCAATTTCAATAATAAGTTAAATGGGTTTGCTTTTGTTCCCAGGAAAACCCTGCCGGGAGAGGGATTTTTAAAAAGACTCCCTGGTTGAGTTTTACTTCTGAACTTGGGCCTCCAGCTGCTTCTGAGATAATTAAGTAGAGACCATGAATAAACATGGGTGGGATGTAGTTCTTCACACCCACATAGATGCCAGGGCTACAGACTCTCTGTAGGGTCTACCTTCAGGGAGTCTCCTGGCAGGAGTTGCAGCAAACACTGCTATAACAGGGACAGGTCACTGCAACAGCAGGGCTTGCTCGCTTTCCACATCTGTTTAGAGCTCATCTCTGAGCCAGTTGCTTCTAGAAGTGTGATACATGGGAATGGGGACACGGGCACACACACATACCTCTGGGCATTTATTAGCTGCTTTTGTGTCAGTGACACATAAGACCCTAAGAAGGGATTATTTGGGACCCCAGTTTCAGAAGGTATAGCCTGTCTCTGGAAAGGGATGGCAGCAGGGCCATGTGACAGAGACTCCTCCTCCTGTGGTGGCAGATCAAGGCACAGAGGAAGACCTTCAAAATCCCACCCGAGATGACTTCTGTCACCCAGGCCCTGCCTTCTAATGGCTCTGTAGCCTTCAAAATGTCACACAAACTGGGTCTAGATGCTCAGACGTTAGCCTTAAGAAGACATTTCTGATTAAGCCATAACATCATTTAACTGCTCATTGAAAAGCCAAGACCAGAAATGTGTTGCGTTCTGGGACAGACCCAGGGCTCTGCTGCCATTATGAGGTGCTAAATTTTACTTCTCTGAGTGGTGTGGTCTTTGCTCCTGGTGCCTAGGCTTATAACAGGACATGGTCTATAGAGTTCAGTCAGTGAGTGTTTGCCTATTGGATGAATGATGAGCAAAGTTAAGCTTCTCTGTATCATTTGCTGCTTTAGGTGTTTGCGGATGGATGTCCCCAGGGATGTTGGTCAGACGTGCCAGGGACAAGCTCAGGGCAGTGGTTCACTTGTAGGTTTGTCAGTATGCTTGTGGCATGAGCATGCCTCACAGGCTCAAATGCATGAACATCAATCGGGTGCCAGTCAAGGAGCCTTTCACGGGATCCTTCAGTTCTCTGTAACCACACGACAGAAGCGAACTGCTCTTTGATAATTCCTCAAAGCACCTATAAGCATCTTTACAGTGTGACATCTGAGAGCTCCTGGTGCTGTAACCAGGGGACCTTTCTTTGGCTGGAAGCTAGATCAAGACTTTGTTTTGCATGTAGGGCCATTCTGTATCGAAGGTCTGTTGTGTATGACAGTGTGCACACATAGCCAAACAGGCTGCTAGGTCTGTGAGGAGTGTGTAGAGATGAGGGAGGCAGATTTGTCTGATCACCTAGTGAGTGGAAAGGCAGGAAAAGGCAACCATACCACTTGAAGTTTATTCTCTCTGCTTTTGAGTGCCAGGAAAATAGAGTTGGGGTGATATAAATGTGTACACTTGGCTCCCCACAGATGCTCAATTGACTAGTTAGGGTAGCCAGAACATTACTTGTTGAATATGGAAAACTTTACCATTTAGAAATACAACTAACCAACTCATGCATCAACTTGCTAACTAGCCAACACACATACCCACCAATGAACTAACCAACACATCCAACTGACTTACCAATCCATACATCAACTAGTCCAACCAGTCATCAATTTACCAACTATCCCACCCACTAACTTACAAACCAAATTGACTACAAACTAACTCATCCAACTAACCAATTAACCTACCCCCACCCACAAAATAACTCTTACCAACGAATTCACCCACAAACTGACTAACCAACTTACTCACAAGCTTACCAGCTAACAAATCTACCCACAAACTAACCAACTTACCCACCCATTCACAAACTAACCTATTTGTTTACTAACTTACCAACTAACTGAACCACCCTCTTACCAACTGACTAAGCTCTCCATTCACCAAATTACTAATTAACCCACCCACCAACTAACCAACCCACTTAGGGAAGTCAGGTCCTCACAGGTCCTTCCTCTAGTTTAACACACAGCCAGCTGACTAGGGCAGAGTTCCACTGCCGGCTCCTTCTTGCTGTGTAAACTAATCTGATTACAAAAGTGCTAGAGAGACACCCTGACACACTGCTCACTCGAGGAAGGATTCTGTAATGCGTATCACTGCAGCATGGAGGCCTTCAGGTCATCTTACAGTCCTGCTGCCTTGTCTGAGCTGCTAATTCAGACATGTCTCCCACAGAGCAGCCCAGTGCTGTATCTAGCAGGTCAGAGGAAGGCTTTAATAATGTGTCCCACAAGTCCACAGACCTATGGGTTTTTAGCCCCTTAGACCTTTCAAACAGCTCCTCAGACAGAAGTAACATCGTGAATTGGGCAGGACAAATTCTTACGGTAAGTACCCACTTCGCATGGCTTGGTGAAGGGGTTAGGTGTTGTCCAGTGCCCACAACTGGACCAGGTATGTGGCACCAGATGAAGGAGTCAGCGTTGGCTGTTGCTGATAACCTTTAAGGCTCTGAGTAGTGGACTCTGAACAGCTCCACCCTGGCTTTGAAGACCTCTCCCTTCCTCTCCCATCAGCAAGCACAGGTGTGACAGAGGCAGATGCCAGCAGAGCCTGTAGGCCCCAAAGACCACCTCATAGGGACAGTAGAGGGACCCACATGTTTTCACTCTCTGGGAGGTTTAGCTGTAGCTTTCCCCTCTCTTTGCTCGAGACTTCTCAAGGACATCAGGTACCCACTAGCTCCCTGCAGACCTTGGGTTATGCTGTTTGAAGCTTTGCCCATAAGAACAGGGAGTCGGTCTGCAATTCACCCTTCCTCTAATGGTGCTTTGAGCAGCCAGTGGGCGCGCCATGAAGTCTCCCTCAGCTTGTATAGGGTGCAGTGAGGGACCTTTATAGGGCAACTTCACATTTCCCTCAGCTGGGTTGTAAGAACTCTTGGCAAAGCCAGTGGCTTCATGCTGAATGTGTCCTCGGCACTCAGGAACCTGTTCTTTCAAATCTGCCTGCTCATTCAACCACGCCCGTTGACTGCCCATCCTGCATCCTAGCCTGGCCCCTCCGTGCTGAAAATAGCATAGGGATGGTATAGGTGCGTGTGGTTGGGGCCCTGAAAGAGCTGGGGAGAGCAACAGGTATTGGTAATGAGAGGTACAGCTGTGGTGTGCCTGTTGGTGGTCAGTGGTCCTATCTCAGCTTTTCTGCCCTTGCCATCTTTCTCCACATGGCTGGCCTTTGCTCTTAACTTTCTAATGCCCCAACTACCATCCGCCCACCCCTACTATCAAAACCTGCCTGTTTCCTTGTACCACCAAAGTTGCTGATGTATCTGCTGTGTTGTCCTTGCAATCATCCCTACTAACCTGCTATAGGAGCCTTCAGTACTATAGGACCACACCTTGCCCATAAGAGTACTTCTCTGCCTCCCTGTGTCCTCCAAGCTGTTGTGTACCACTCATTAGCTTTGAGGCTCTCCTCTCTGATTGCTTCTTCCAGTATGGTTCTGCCACACACAAAGCTGCCCAGCCCCTCTCATGGCTGCTTCCTGCCTGTGTCACCACGTGTCATGATCCTTTCTGCCCAGCCCTGACTTGCCCTCACTCCATCTCAAGAGTCTCTTGAAAAATCCCACACAGAGCTAATAATCAACTGGCTCTATTGTTCCTCTATGCCGCCATCCCTGTGGTCCCCACAGCATCACTTAGGTGAAGCAGCTTGTTTACAGTGGAGTGCATCTTGTGAAGAGCCTGGTTCTAAAGTCACCTAGGAGGGGCTGAAATCACCAGTAATCAAAATTACCCCAAATGCCCTTGAAGTACTTCAAAAGCCATACATGAGGCTTGGTGTTGAGATGTGTGTGTGTGTGTGTGTGTGTGTGTGTGTGTGTGTGTGTGTGTGTATGCATGTGAGTGTGTACATATGTGTAAGTATGTGCATATGTGTATATAAAAGTATCTGACTGTGTGTTTCTTTTTACGCATTTCTGCTGAGGGTTCCAAGTGTGCCTGTACCTGAGGGCTTTGCCATCTGAGTACCACCAGCCCATGTAGATTTTATCAGTTCAGGCCAGAGCTTAGGAGTTCAATAGTTTCAAGATCCCTTTGGATCCCAGGGAGCTGGGGCAGACAGAACACCTCTCTTCAGTTCCTTGCTCAGTGGGTAGTCTTTTACATCCCTTTCTGGCTTGCGTGGCCCAGGTTGGACGTACCTTGCACAACTATCTGGTTTTAGTTCAGTGTAGCCATAACAACCCAGGACCACTGTGTAGACAGCACGCAGCTCAGAGACCCCTCTGCTATCCAGGCCTGGAATGCTGGCTCTGAATCGGGTGTGTGGCCTCGCTTGCCTTCTTTCAGACTAGACTATGCTTGCAGCTTTAGATAACATGCACGCCTGTGTTAGCCTGGTCAGCTTTTCCCGGTGTGTGCAGCAGAGAGGGGCGGAGCTCATTCTTACGGAGCACATGGCTGTGTGTGTATAGTTACTCATCCTTGCTTGGTGTTTTAAGCTCTACATGAGCAGGAAGTGCTTATGTCTCAACTGCCATCATAGCTTTTTGGACTCCACACAGTGCCTGCCACTCAGGGGACCCTGTTCCTGTTTGTCAACAGATGAAATAAATGAAAAATTTCAAAGGAAGTTGGTGGTGGTGGATGGGGGCACCCACAGAGGACACTGGCTGCATCCGTAACCTCTGAACCTGCTTACTCCTCCTTTCCCATCGGATGAGCACTCACAAAGCTGGCTGTGCAGGGAGGGGGAAGGCCAACGCGACTCTCCAGGCATAGCCTTGTTTGGGGACACATTTAGGGAGCCACTCTGGGACTTTTCTTCCTGGTTATTTCCAGGGTGGCCAGAGCAAGGAAGGGCCCCTGTTGTAGAAGCCCATGGAGATGTCTGGTGATCTGCTGGGGGTGGATGGGAAGGGAGAGGATGCCCGGGATGGAGGGCTTCCTGGACAGGGTGTCACCAAGCTGAGAGGTTCAGACTCTGTAAGCTCTCAGTTGTCCATGGGCCTGCGGAGAGAGACTAGGTGTTAAAGCTGGGACCCCCACACATGGGCTGGGCTGGGCACTGCTGTTTCTAGGCTGTACGTGTGTGCATTTCCACCTGCAGCCATGTTTTCCTTTGTCTCCTCTCTGGTCTGTAAACCAGTGATTCTCCGTCGGGACCTTCTGCACTCAGGGAATGAGTCACTTCTCAGTCCATGTTCTGGAGGCTCCAGAGGTCTCTAGAACTTTCCAGGTTGGCGCTCACTCCCAGTACCCTAAAGTCTTTAGGATCTGCCATATGGATACATCCATGGACTCCAGCTTGACTCAGCCCTTTGGAAATGGGTGTCCCTGTGTACGTACCCAGCAGAGTCTTCTATTCCACAGAGACAGGTATCACATATGTCTGCCCTTGAAGGCACGAGGTCCTTGCTTTCTAGTATTGTTTTTTGTTTTTGTTTTTGAGACAGGATTTCTCTGTGTAGCCCTGGCTGTCCTGGAAATCACTCTGTAGACCAGGTTGGCCTCAAACTCAGAAATCTGCCTGCCTCTGCCTCCCAAGTGCTGGGATTAAAGGTGTGCACCACCACTGCCCGGCTCTAGTATTGTTTTTGTCCATGTGTTTTCCCACTAGTTTTCCCTTTTCTTTCCATTCCTTCTTAAAGGATCCACACTTTATTTATTCTGCTCAAATCCATATGAAAAACACTAGGCTCAGTCCACCC
The DNA here is from genome assembly GCA_902729485.2 of Mus minutoides. Lineage (NCBI taxonomy): Eukaryota > Metazoa > Chordata > Mammalia > Rodentia > Muridae > Mus > Mus minutoides. The sequence continues at coordinate 2,193,652 of LR749587.1, forward strand.
ACTGCCTCTCCCTGCTCCCCAGGGCTCTTGGGTAAAAAATCCCCTGGGTGAAGGAGGGAATACTCACAGTCTTCTTTCAGATCTTTCCCATGGTGCATCGCTCTCCCCCAGGCAGGGGAGGAAGTCAGGGGAGCGTGAGGTAATCGAGCTTACACACAATTTATTAACTCTGACTTGTAAATTAAAACACCCAGTGGTACAAATTAGGGCTGAATGGAGAGCAAATGAGACTGTGCCTCTTCTCTCTGGGTCTGGAGTGGCGCTTCAGAGTGTCGAAGTCGATGTGGGAACTTTCCCAGGACTGCACATGTGGTTCAGGACTTGCTAGCATCCTGGCTCTGAGTCTCATGAGAGGAGGTCTAAGTGGCTGCCTGCCTGGAAACGCTGAGGTGCCTGGCATGGGTGGCCCACTCCCTGGCTACACTTCATCCCAGAGAGGGTAGGCTGAAGAGAGACCACCCCCCAGGTCCTCCATCCTCTATACCCTCCAAGAATCAGCTCAGATCTCAGCCTGGGGGACTGCTTCTGCATGCGCACTGGCTACTGGTGAAGTCATGTTCTGGACAGCTGGAGTCTCGGACCAGGGGCATTTGTGTCTGGAGTATCTGGAAGTCTGAGTAGTTGCTGCCTCCACCATGGGGTGGCAAGGCAGGAGGCCAGGACTCTATTAGCAGGCAGGCGCTCTGGTGGCAGAGTCCATATCTCTATCAAGCTCCCCTGGGGTCCCCTCTCCTGCTGTCCTTGATGAGTTTAAATCACACCAATCAATTCTGGCCCCATAGGCCCTGGAGGGAGGCCGCGGCAGATCTGGTAATCACTCCTTGACCTGGACCACAGCTGTTAGGGCTCTGCTAACCCAGGACAGAGGATTTCACTTTGTACCAGGGGACTGCTCATCTTGGCTAGCTTTCCTTCTCAATAATTGGTGGGGTCAGGGGAGTGGGGAACATCACCCCTGCTATACCCCAGTTTCTTCCATCACCCCTCACTCCTTTGCTTGCTTCTGGGGCCCACACACTTGGGCTCTGGTCTTATCACATGGTCTTAATATTCCACAAGTGGAATATGGGTGTCAAGGGATGTCAGGCTTTGTGACATGGGATGCAAGCTTGAGCACGGGGCCTCTGTATTCAGCTGACACTGAGCCCTGCTGTATGCTAACGATTGCTCCTGGGTCTCTCAGGAATACTCCTGTCTGGTAGGGAGGTGGGAGGAGCCATGATAAAACATATGTGATCTCTAATTGCAGAGTGACAGGAGCCCAATGAGAACAGAGAGAGGATAGGATGGTGCTGGCTGCAGCAGCTGGTAGGCAAGGTGAGTCAGACGCTGAAGGAGAGGGTTCTGGGTAGCAGAGTAACTACCTGCTTTGTCCCATACCTGCAGGGACCACCCAGGATACTCTGCTTTTTTGTCCCCCTTCTTATCTCTGCCCATAAAGTCCTTGTTGACATGGAGTTTGTTGACTGCAACCCTCTAGCTACAGTTAGGGACAAGGCCATGTCTGCTATCTCCAGGCCACCTCTACCATTCAATCATTCTGCATGATGTTCAATATGTACTTCTCTTGGCTCGGCTCACGATTTAGATGGTTCAGCTGGGTCTCTGGGATTTCCTTGGACATAGGCTCAGCCTCATATGTAGTTTTCTGGTGGAGCTGAAACCACCATGAACTCTGTGTATCCAGTATGTCAAGGGATCAACAGACTGTTCCCATAAATGGAGTGGACACTGTAGCCAATAGACCACAGGGACCTACCACCATTATTACAGAAGGGTCTGAATGGAGTGCTTATGTTTCTTCAGAAGACTGAGTATTTAGTGGTGGTGGGAGTAGGGGATGGGGTGGAGCTGAAGCCGACTGGTGCTGCAAATAGCTGGAGCTGGCTTGAGATGGAGCTGGCTGGGGCTATCTAGGGCTGTTTAGGGCTGAGTGAGGCTGTCTGGAGCTGTCTGGATCTGTTTGGTGCTGTCTGAGACTGACTGGGGCTAGTTGGGCCTGGCTGGAGCTGGCTGGTACTGGCTGGAGCTGGAGCTGGAACTGGAACTAAAGCTGGCTGTAGCTGCTGTAGCTCAAACTGGAACTGCTTGATACTGGATTTGGTCTGAGCCATTCCAGGAGAGGCTGGTTAAACACCAGAGAGCTTTAGTAACTGCCAATGTCTACCCATGAGCTGGAAACAGGCAATGTGGTGGGGCTCTGCTCTGTTTACCCCAAAGATGCTTCGGGGACCCCCCTGCCATCGTCTCTGTCTTGACATCCTCTATGTACTAATGTAGTGTTTGAAAAACTTGTGTCTTGTAATTGTGTCCCCTGCCCATATTTTCCCTGGTCATATCTTCTGCCTGAAGTGGCCCTTGGAGGGAGAGCAGGTAGGAGCAATCTTGTCATTGGTGAAGCGTGGATGTGTGGCTTGGGCCTTTAGCAAGGTCATGTCCAGTGGCTCAATACTTGGGGGTGTGATAACAAGCCAGGCAGAGGTCATCACGCTGACCACCCTTCCCGTTTCCAGGCTCAGTGGTCTGTTTGGTGGCTCCCTTGGTCTGGGTTTGAATCTATTCTTCCACTGAAGAGCCCTGGCTCAATCCGAGCGTGCCTGGAGCTAGCTCAAGCTGAGCGTGCCTGGAGTACCCAGCCTTGTAGCAGGCTCAGCCTTTTTCCTACCTCAGGCAGCTTGGCTATCTGTGTGATTTTCATATAGAAGCTGTCTCTCCTTAGCTGCTAGAGCCATTTGGGATGTGACCTGCATCTGCTTTTGCTCTTTACGATGTCCCCAGCTTGGAAGCCTGGGCTGAGCACTGATAGGTTTCTCGGCATGCTGATGGAATCCACAGTGACTGTATGCCTGTCTGGAATCCATAGTGACTGTGTGACTGTCACGGTTGGTATGAGGCACTGTGCACTGTGTGCATGTCATGTCCATCATCAGGTGTGGTCAGCTCTCTCCCTGTGTGACGTCACTGTCATCTTGTGTGTGGTCACATCATCCCCTATGACATCACATCACTTACCACTGTCACGAGTGCCTTATTACCCATGACACTCACATGTCATCAGTGTTGATTCTAGGGAGGGCTTTGGCTTGGGTCACTGCGCCTGGCATTTTTCCATCATGACTAGTTTATATTCTCACCCTGGGGTTTAGCAAAAAAAAAATATTGAATCAATTGTTTTTAATTATGTCCATCTTGTATCGTTTAGGTTACAGGCACCGTTCAATATTGCTTTACAGTCCAACAGCCGTGGGAGCATTGCTCAATATCCCGATATGGAATACTAGAGTTTTCTTTCTGTTTAACTCATAAACTAGTCTAAAAAGTGCTATATTTTTCTGCTTCGATTGCTGTCCTCTCCCTTTACAGCTCTGCTCATTGTGCTGGCCACAGAGCAGGGCTTTGAAAAATGCTAATGATGGTGTTTAGTTTACTACCCAAGGGCTGTCTGAACAACAGCAGCCAGCCAGTGGGAGGGGTGGCACAGAGCCCCGGGCAGGTAGGCAAGAAGACAAGAGGACCTTCTCTAGTCTCTTCTGGCCACTTGGGGAGCCTCTAGGATCTCATTGCTGTTGGTCTCCTGCAGAGAAAGAGGAGGCAGAGGGGGCTGGACACAAAAACCCAACTCTCTTCCAGATAAGGAAGAGGAGGCAGAGGGGGCTGGACACAAACACCCAACTCTCTTCCAGATAAGGCATGGGCCAGTACTAACAGTGGGACAAGCAGGCACAGGCCAGTTCAGATTTCTCCTGGCTGGCCGAGTTCTCTGAGTTCAGGTCTCACCATTTATAAAATAAGCCATATAGGCTGAGCTCGTAGGGTTTTGGTGGATGAGAGGCAGGGAGCTCCAGCCAGTTTCTTACTTCCTGTGGATCTGCTCAGAGCCTCAGAGGACATCAGTGGACGACCACAGGCACCAGGTGCTATGAACACTCTGAGATGCCACCTTAGGGCATTGCATGATAGTTCTGTTTCCTGAGGTACATAAATACCTTTGACCCTGCAAACAGTTTGTGGAGAAGAAAGAGGCAGCTGTTGAGGGAGACAGTACAGAGGTTCCAAACCCTGCAGACCCCCTTGACAGGATAACCTGTCTGCCTTCTGAGTCTTTCATCCCTCACTTTAGGACCAGTGTATTGCCTACTTTCTGACCCTTCTGTGGCTGGTTTTTAGCTCTGTAGACACATACCTGACCTCCGGGGCTTGAGATTCAGCCGCCGAGGATGTGGCTTGGACTGGAGGAGGCACAGGGTCTCTGGGACAGAAGACCTGGCACCGGAAATGCTCTCTGCCAACAGGCTTGACTAACCCCAGAGCCAGGCCAAGCAGACCCTCATTTCAGAGAAGAAAAATGCCTGGCTGTGTGTAAAAAGGCCCAGCAGACCCCCTACTGCAAGAGCCAGGCTGTTCAAAGAAAAAAGATGCTTCCTGAGGGCTCCGGGCGTGCTGACGAGCTAAAAACCCAGCACTGCAGATATATGCTTTTCAATAAGTACTGATATTGGGCACAGGACAGAGAAAATAATCCATTTCACCCTGCAGGAGCAGCCAGCAGGAGAGCGCTCTTCTCTTATTTATTTATTTCCTTTGGAGAGGAGGTTGTGTGTGTGTGTGTGGGGGGGGGATGATGCATTCACAACCTGCCTGATCCTCCCAGCAATGCAAGCCCAAGGTGGAGCTCAAGGTGAGCCCACTCCTAGCTGCTTTCAGGAGGGTACCCGGTAGTGGCAGGGGTGGTATTGGGCCAGCTTATGGAGCTGGGGAGCTCCAAGGGATAAGGGTCTGTATTCTGGATCTGTGGTGCACTGAGCTGATGCTGGTGGGGTGGGGTGTGTCTGCCATGAAGGCCACTGTGTTTGAGTCCTGTGTGGTCCTCCATGTGGGCATCTGGAGGTCTCTGGGCTCCTCATACATTGGAATCCCTTGAGTAGCTGCAGAGGTGTGTGTGTGTGGGGTAGTATGGACAGAGATGGCTAGAGTCTTAGAGGAGATGGAATCTACCTCCTTGTCTGTGCCCAGGTCTTTCAATAAACGCTTGAGTAGACACGAGCCTCCTTTCTCTGCTTTAGCCTCATTGGTGCTGTTCACGGTGATAACCAAAGCAGGGGCCACCTCCTCTGGCCAGTACTCACCACCGCAAGTTCTTAAAGATGTTCCGATGACCAATTCTGCCATGAAAGTGGGGTCCCCCTCTGCTGAAGAAAGTGGGTCAAGATACAGAAAGGTCACCCAGCCTACCTAAGGTGACTTCTGGCCAGGATTCATCCTGACCCCAGGCTTAAGAATCCATACTTCAAAGCAAACTGGTCTTAGGTTTTTTTTCTTTTAAAACTCAAGGACATTCTAAGGCTGCCCATTAGCTGCCAACCAAGCTGTCATGCCCTCATGCTTCCTGTTCCCTGACTGTGTGAAGCACGTTATAGAACTTTCTCATTTGTATCTCCTACACTGGTAACACCCCTTCTGCTTCTAACTGTTCTTGTTCTTTCAGATTCTCCAATGTGCTTCTTCCTTGAGGAAGCTTTGCCTAAGTCTTTCCCTTTACACCTTCATACTTTAACCTGAATTAATCTACCCTATTCCACACCTCCAGCATCCATTGCTTCTCTGGTCCTCTGGGGTCAGGGATCGCTTTTGACCCAGTGTGCTAGTTTAACTTTTCCATGGTTGTGATCTGCGGGGAACAATTTAAAGAAGTACAGCTTTACAGTTTTATTTGTTGCTCATGCTTTAAGAGATTCTAGTCAATAGCAGCTCCATTTTTTTCTATGTTGGTGTCTTAGTTAGGGTTTAACTGCTGTGAACAGACACCATGACCAAGGCAACTCTTATAAGGACAGCATTTAATTGGGGCTGGCTTACAGGTTCAGAAATTCAGTCCAGTATCATCAAGGCGGGAGCATGGCAGTGTCCAGGCAGGCATGGTACAGGAGGAGCTGAGAGACTTACATCTTCATCTGCAGGCCTCTAAGGGAGAAAACTGGCTTCCAGGCAGCTAGGATAAGGGCCTTAAAGCCCACGCCCGCAGTGACACACCTACTCCAACAAGACTCCCTAGCCCAAGCATATACAATCCATCACAGTTGGGGTAGGATGGAAGTGTGGGAAAGAGTGAAAAGTTGTTCGCTATCTATTGTTCAGGAAGAAAAGAAGGGGTAGGAAGGTGGACTGAAGAAAAGCATACTGTTTGCAGATACTCCCCACAACCCACTTCCTCCAGCTTGGCTCAACCTCCCCTTTTTAGCACTTCCCAAAATGATACCACCAGCTGGGAATCAAGCCTTTAACACAAGCCTTTAGTCTGTGGGGGTCATTTCATAGTCCAACTGTAATGTTCCGCTCCCGGTCACTGAGACATCCTGACCATCCCATATTTTAGAATGCTTCCAGCCCATTTCCCTTCCCCCAAGTCTTACTAGCTCCCGCCTCATTCAGAAGCCCAAGTCTAAAAAGTCCCTTCTTAGATGCAAGGCAAACTCTTGTTGCGAGCCTACTTTTTCTGTAAAAGAAAAAAAAATTAATGATTCACTTCTACGACATGATGAGGAGAGCAAATATCCCTATCCCTAAAGGGAGGATTCAGAGACTTGAAAGGACTGAAACGAAGTCACAGAACAGATCTGAAGTTCTGTAGTTCCACCTCCAAACTTGGTAGCTCATAGTGACTTGATGTGAGCTTCAGCAGGTGAGCCACCCCTGCTCACTTGCAGACTGTAGTTCACGGGGCTCTCTCCTGGACCGACTCTTCTCATTGCCTACAGCTCTCCCTAGCAGATGTTCCTAGAGTCCCCAGCATCCTAGGGTCTCCTCTGTAGCCCATGCTTCACCGTCACAGCTTCACCACCATCCCTTACCTTGACTTTAGGTATATGATCCTGTCACATGTTGTCTGCCCCTTACCCCCAAGTTCTTCCTTGACATCTGGTGGAAGCCTCTATGATCCATGACTCTTACATTCTCTCTGCCCATAAAACCAGCATCACGTGGAAATCCTCAAGGTCCGCCAACAGTGTGGGTAGTAGTCAGCCCCTTGGGCTAAGGCTGCCTTAGCTAAGTTCAGTGCCTCGTGGCAAGTATAGTACAAGGAATTCTAAGCAGCACACTGTGTCAATCGAGTGTCCTGACACTCTTTTCTTAAGGGGAAGTCTATATAACACTACACACAAACACACACGTCTGTATACCTATGATATAGTCCTGAGATGTCCTCAGGATATCTTTCCTATTGTCCTGGTTGCAAGTGCTTGGATTTATGTATTCATTCATCCATATGAATATGCATGTTCATACATATATGGGTATATTATACCCCATACAGAGGCCAGGGGTTGACCCTTGTGTCATTACTAAAGAGACAATTGTATATTATTCTTTTATTTATTGGGTATTTTGCCTGCATGTATGCCTGTGTATCATCTGCATGCCTGGTGCCCAGGGAGGATGTCAGATATCCTGGAGCTACAGAGAGTTTTCTGCTGCCGTGTGGGTGCTAGAAATTGAAACCGGGTCCCCTGGAAGAGCTAGCAACAAGAACTTTTGACTGCTGGACTGAGCCATCCATCCATTTAGCTTCTGGTCCCAATTTCAAAACCCTCTGCTTTGTTTTTCGCTCCTGATTCTCATCGCCAACCTGGCTGAAAGCATTCAGTGACATGCACGCCACAACCTGGGCTTCCTCGAGATCACCTTCATCACGCTTGACCTCCATCTCCTCCACAGTCTCAGCAGGCATAGATAAAAGGGTAGACAAAGTTTTGACACCCTGCAATACAAGAAGTCTCTATTGCAGTTCCCAGCAGTTTTTGTCTCCTTTTCCTTTTGGAACTCCAGCAGCACAGTCTTTACTACCCATATTCTTATCGGCAGCCTGTCCTTCTGTACTCCCATCACAATCCCTTACTGAACTCTTGCTTACAATACTTTAGGATTTCTCCAGCCTGAAGTTAGGGATCTGACATTGTCACAAGTTGTCAGCCATTTCCTGCAAATCATTTCCAAAGACAGCCTCATCATAAGACAGATAACAACCTCACTTCTGAACAACCCCACTTCTGGTACTACTCTCTCTCTCTCTCTCTCTCTCTCTCTCTCTCTCTCTGTGTGTGTGTGTGTGTGTGTGTTTGCTAGCTTTTTGTGGCTGCAACAAAATACCAGGTTCCAATTTTCTTTTTCAGGTTTCTGAAGAAGAAATACCCTAAAGGAACACTGTGAGGGAGGAAGGCTTTATTCTAGCTCACTCTTTCAGAGATGGCAATCCGTTTTCAGTCAGCTCCATTGTGTCTAAGCTATGGTAAGTCAGAACAACATGGCAGAAGGGTACGGTGGTCAGAAAACACTGTTCAGCCATCGGGTACTGAAAAGCCAGTGTATCCATAGCCAAATATGGAGTCTGTTTACTGTTTGAGCTTATGACAGACCTTGGTGACCTCCATGTGGTGCTGGCTTTAAAGGCACAGAAATACTAGACTCATGGAGTCATGGAAGCATCTGCTCTCATGCTAACAGAAAGCTTAGGAGGCCAGGTAGCATGTGACAGGGTCAGGTCCCTAAAAGCAGCACCCGAGAGTGTCGTGTGTGAAGCCTTGGTGGGTGAATATATCAAGGATGCTGCCGGTTACCCATTCCTCCGGGAAGTCCCCACCTCTTAGAATTTCCTGTTCTTCCCAAAATAGTACACACCTCGGTGTGTATGTGTGTGTGGGACTTCATGTTCCAGCCCACACTCCCCAGCCAACCATCAGGACTGATAAAATAGCCAGGGACTTCCAATGACCATTATGAGTTAGTGTGACAGTCCTTTGTGTATTATTGCCTCTTATAGTGGGAGATAGAGAAACCAAGGCACTGAGGAGCAGTGTCGGGGCTCTGGATGCAGACGATGAACAGAAACTTTTGTTCTCTGGCATCCTCGTCAGGAAATGTTCCGAGGAAGCAGCTGAGGTGGTAGTGGGGTGAATGAGGACCAGCAGATGAGCTGCCTTGGTCCCTGGCACAGGTCATCGGTCTCATCCCTCCTTCTCCTTCCCTAAGCCCCTGTGCTGTGTGTGCAGGGGCTCCTCAGCCCCACTCGTTCATTTCAGCTCCCTTTCCCCCATCTTATAAAATTTGTCATTTGCTATTAAATGTTGTTTATAGTGTTTTTGCAAGGATAAAAATTTTTTATTTTTATGCAGTAAAATAGAAAAAAAATCTATCAATCTTCCCTTTATGGCTGTTCGTGGATGGTGTGTGGGGGAGGGGCTGGGGTCCTGAGACTACAAAGTCCTTCTCCACTTCCTTCCCCCACTGGAGGGTCTGCCCACCTCTGTCCCACCTGTACATACCATTGACCAGTGAGATGAGGATGTGGTCCAGGAGTAGGGTGCTTTGCAGCCCCACTGCGGCCCTCATAATTCAGATGCTGCCTACGTGTACTATGAAACAAATCCTGGGGCAAAGGGCTTCTCTGCTTCCTGTTACTCCCCTCCCTCCTCTTCCTCCTCTTCCTCCCTCTCTTTCTCCTCTTCTCTCCCTCCTTTCTCTCCTCTCCCTCCCCCTCTCCCTCCTTTCCCTCTTCCTCCTTCTCTTCTTCCTCTTCCTCCTTCTCTCCCTCCTCTCTCTCTTCCTTCTCTTCCTCCTCTTCTTCCCCTTCTTCTCCTGCTCCCTCCCTCCTCACCCTTTCTCCCCCATCTCCCCATGTGTAGTTCATGTATGTGAGCAGGCACACGCATGCAGCGACCCAACGCTGATGTTAGGTGTACTCCTCATCTTTCTCTACCTTACTTTTTGAGACAGGATCTCTTACTGAAGTGAGAGTTCCCCATCTTGGCTAGACTGTCTGGCCATCAAGCAGCTAAGACCCACTGTCTCTATCTCCCCAGTGCTGGGACAGCAGGCATGTCCTGCCACAACTAGTTCTTTCATGAGATGCTGGGGATCCGAACTCAGATCCCCATGCTTACTCGGTGAGAGCCTCACCCTTTACCCTCGCGTTTTGTTCTTGTTTAAGTTCTGAACGGTTCTCATGAGCACTAAGTGGTGTGCCCTCTCCTGGCTCTGGAAATGGAGTCAATAAACAAAAATCCGTTGGACCTAGACACAGGCATAAATGGGCAGACTCTTCTGTTGGTCTGCGGCTTCACCCTTGAACAGAGCAAATGCAGGGCTCTGGTCAGAATGAGTCTGTTCCTTTAAGAAACCCATTTCACAGGGGTGAGGCTCTCTGCCAGCCCTCCTCAGGATGAAGCCCAGCGAGGTCCTTTTACTTCCTCCTCTGCTTCTCCCCAGCATCTGTCACCTTGACGTCTGTGTGGGTTTTGCAATCAGTATCTCACGCTTTTATGAGCTGTGCGTGTGTGTGTTCAGCAATCATAACACCGCTTTGAGTGTTTAAAGTCTACTGATATGGCATCATATTTTACTGGCTTTTTAATTTTTTTACTGGTATTCTGAGGTCTAGAAATCATCCTAACTGCTTCATATTTCACCCGGTAACTGCATGAAATGTACCCACTCTTTTGTTGAGTGACATTTGAGGAGACGTTCTGATGGCAGAGCAGAGTGGTAGGGCAGTTTCCTGGGATGCTTCTGGTGTAGACCAGGAGGGCTGCTCTGGGGGCCCACTGGGAGGGGAGCATCACATTGCAGGGGTCCTGCGAGGACTCTGCCAATGTGCTCTTCCACTTCTTCCTCATTGGTAGACTGTGTCCCTGCCGTTACACTCCTCACTGATCGTCAGTGTGAAACTACTGTGGTCTCCTGCCCACTACACTGGTCCCTAGTAAGTAAAGCCTTATCTATAATTTCACAGGTCACTGATGGCTCATCGGCAGAGATTCTCTCCATTATGTTCATTCTGTATTTTACCATAGGATATTGTGCCTTATTCCATTGATTTGTAAGAAATCTTTGCATATTATGGATATCAATGTTGGATCTGTGACATTGGTTTCAAGTTCTTTTTTTTAAAGCTTTATTAACTTATTTAATGTATATGAGTGGTCTATCTGTATGTATACCTGCATTCCAGAAGAGGATCCATTACAGATCCCATTACAGATGATTGGGAGCCACCATGTGGTTACTGTGAATTGAACTCAGGACCTCTAGAAGAGCAGCCAGTGATCTTAACCTCTGAACTATCTCTCAAGCCCTGGCTTCAAGTTTTTTTTAAAAAAAATTATATTTATTTTTAGTCTATGTGTGTGTGTTTGTGTGTGTGTGTGTGTGTGTGTGTGTGTGTGTTTTGCTTGCACGAATGTCAATGTGCCATGTGCATGCCTGGTGCCTGAGGAAGGAGAAGAGGGCATTCGATTCTCTGGAACTAGAGTTACAGAGAGTTGGTAGCCACCATGTGGGTGCTGGCAATTGAACCTAGGTCCTCTCTCCAGCCCTTCCATTGTTTTAAAGATTTTTTTTTTTAATGATGTGTATATATGCACTTCTATGGATGGCTGTGTGCATGTGAATGCGCATGCCTTCAGAAGCCAGAAGAGGCAGTAGTGAGGCAGTAATGATCTGCCAGACATGGATAGAGGAGGGGGATGCAAACTTGGGTTTTCTCTAAGAGCAGCAAGCACTCTTAACCACTGAGATGTCTTTCCAGCCCCTTAGGCTCCCAGGTTTAACTTTCAAGCTCATGGCTGATATATTTCTCTGTGAAACACTCACAGTACAACCTTTCCATTGGACTGATGTTTTTCTCATGAGATGTAGTCACAGTGAACTGTACAGTGGGAGTATTCCCATCAGGAGAACAAAGTGACAGCCACCTGTAACAGCGGACCACGCTCCTAATTTGTTTCCACACTGAAATTCTGATAGCAGCTCTCTCCGAGTGGGTCAGACACCTTGACCACAGACGGATCCCACCCATGGCTAGGTTTTAAGAACTCTATGAGTGAGCCATTGCTAGCTTGCTTTAACAACTGAGGCTTTGCGTGATTGTCTGCGTGAACCACACACAGCACAGAGCTTGTGTGTGCTCTTTCTTCAGAATTTTACACATTGGCGGGCACTTGCTTTTGATGGGATCTGTGCTTAATTTTTCAAATAAAGCAATCACACCAGAAAACTTAAACATCTGCTCAGACGCCTGCCTCTCCCTGAATCTAGCAGACTTGTGCATCAGATCATCCCCAAAGCCTGTCTATTGTTTTATTCCTGTGATGTTATTTATTTTAAATTTTAACATGTATATAATAAATTTTGACAAATTCCTATTCCCTCTACTTCCCCTAGGATCCCCACTATAGTAACTTGAAAGAGAAAGGTCCCACACGTGCCGAGGCATTTTAATGTGTGGGCCTCCATTGGTGGCACTGGATGAAGATTAGGAAGCGCAGCCTTGCTGGAGGAAGTTCATCACTGGGGTGAGCTTTGAGAGCATATAGCATCTCTTTGCCTCATGCCTGTAGTTGAGATGTGAGCTGTCAGCACCTTGTTCCAATTCCCACGTCTGCTGCCTGCTGCCAGACACCCTTGTCGTGATGGACTCTCCCACAAGAAGTGTAGCTCAAATGTACTTTTCCTTTGATGGGTTGCCTCCATCACGATGTTTTATCACAGCAACAGAAAAGTAACTGATCTCCCCCTTGACTTCATGTCTTCTTCCTCTTTCTCCTCCTCCTCTTCCTCCTCCTCCACCTTCTCTTCCACTCCCTCCCCCCTTAGCATCATATCCAAGTTCAGTTGGTGTCAACTGTATACATGTAAGTATATGGGGCAATCCAAAGGGGAAGGACAAGTGGATATGTTCCAAAGAGAAGAGACTCTCCCTCCCTCAGGAAATATCAATTGCCAGTGGTTCCTCTGCTGGGGTGGGGCTTTGGGAGTCCCTCTCCGGTTCATGCTGGAATAGTGACTGGCTTGATCTTGAATGGTCCCCGTGCAGGTAGCTGTTATGTTGCTGCTTTGAAATGGGAAAGACCATTGTCTATGGAGGAAACCCCATTTTCATTTGTTTGGTTCCCATTTCTTTTCTCCTTCAGCTCCCCACTTCCAGTCCCGACTGGTATCATCTTGCATGTCCTCCTGTAGAACTGTCCTGAGCCCTGCATGCTGCCATGCTTCCTGCCGGGATGATAATGGACTGAATCTCTGAACCTGTAAGCCAGCCCCAATTAAATGTTGTCCTTTATAGGAATTGCTTTGGTCATGACGTCTCATCACAGCAATGAAACCTTAAGACCTAATAAAATATTCTCCATACTGCATTGGTCTACCATGGTGGGAAGGTGAGGTGGTAGGACTGTGAAGCAGCATGCATTTGCAGTCGGGAAGAGTTGAGGGCTCTGCTCAGGGTCAGTTTTCTCTCTCCTTGTAGAGATGTTAACACACACACACACACACACACACAGTGTGTCTTCCTTTCCTAGTCAACCCTGGAAACACCCTCCTAGACACAGCCAGGACTGTTCTGGGTGCTTCTTAACCCATTCGGGCCGACCATGGCGACTTGCAGTCACACACACCGTGACTTTGAAACACTTGTGTGTTGCTGGCTGGCAGTGCGACCTTGGCACCAGGTGGGGCTTGAAGAGCATAAACATGCCATTGGCTCACAGTGGCATCCTGCCCACAGCATGCTTCCTGGTCCGACTCAGCCTCTGCAAACACTGGTGATCGGGGGCAAGGGCCCCGAGTGGAGGAGTAGAAGAGTCTTGCCCACGGCCATGCTGCAGTGCTGCCATTACCATACCCTTAATGCCTTGCTTCACAGAGCACTTTAAAAAGTGTTCTCATTTTCTTTTCGTCAGGGTAAAACATACATAAAGAAACGTACCATTTTATCTTCCTTTAAGGGCACCATTATGGGTCCTAAGCATATTCATGGGGTTCTGTAGACCTCACTACCACCCATCTTCAGAGCCTTTATACCCTGCAAAACTGAAACTCCACATTATTAAACAACTATTTCCTCCTCTTCTCTGTACCCAGTAGCAACACTGCTTGTCATTGCTATGGATTCGTGTCTTCTGGAGACCTCACAGAGGTCAAATCATTCAGCACTTGTCCCTGTCAAATTTTGCTCAGTATAGTTTCCAAGCTTATCCATCTGCAGGGTAGTGTGTGTCAGATTACATTCCCTTTTCTTAAAGAGCCATTAATGTTCCAAGCAGCTTTGCTAGGTATTGGTCTGTGGGTGAGCATGCGTGTTGCTTCTTCCTGCTTATGTGACTGGGTTGCCTAGAACTTTCCTGTGCCACAGTGTCTGCCCTTGCTTCCATTGAACAGTGGAGATCTCTGATTCCTGGGGACTGTGCTGATATGTTTCAGGGTGATGGAGAGCAAGCTGGAATGACTGCTGGAGATCCACCAAGATCTTCACTGCCTGGGCTCAGGGATTCAGTCTGGTATCTGCATAATGGCTTCCCTGTTTCTAGAACAGTCCCCTGAAAATGGTAGCTATTCCATGAAGATCTGCTGACAGAGTGATTGAGCCATGAAAAGCTCCTGACGTCTTGTTCTGGAAACTTCTCCCGTTCTTGCTGTGCCTTTGGCGTGCGTTTGTTGCTGGAGGTCTTTGGCTATTCCCTTGATGGAGTTCTGTAGTGAAGACAATGACCGTCATTTGTGAATCTGAGCTGTGAGTCCAGGGACTATCCATGTTCAGAGCACTACTTGCACCATGCCCAGGTTTTCAGGTTGATACTGCCTTCCTGCAGTATGGCTGTGCATGTGGGCTAGAGGTCACACCTTTGTACTGCTCTGAGGATAAACACCTGAGCTCACCGAGTTCTGCTTGTGGATGGATGCTGGATGTTCCTTAGACAACTGCTTATTAAACTAAGCTTGGGAAAGGTGATAGGCTTGGGTCAGACTTTGAATTCACCCCCCTTGGAGAGGCTAAAGAGGCCTGGTGGTTTCCATGGCAACCAACAACAGCCTTCGTGGGTCTTAAATGCCAGGATGAGTAGAAACAGGGGCACACCGGGCCATCACCGGCCTGCCTGCCGTCAGCCTCAGGTGGGAGCAATTGCTTTTCCTTCATGGCCTCCCTGTTCCTCTTCCCTGTTCATCAGTCACAACAAGGTAATTCCAGCCAGACCACTGACTCTCGCGCAGGAGGGGTGACTCCCCTCAGGCTTGCTGGTTTGATTACCATGTTTGCTCAGGCTCAGACTGGAGGGAGAAATTTTATAGGGCAGAAGGCCCTTGCCTTCCTGTAGGCCAGAAAGGTGGCCGAGAACTGAAGCCAGAGAAAGCCCCTTCCACAGCTGCCTCCTGCTGTCTCCTCCCTCCAGTGGGCCCTCCCTCCCTCCCTGGGATCCCACCCTTCCTCCCTGGGATCCCACCCTTCTTGCGACCTCTCCACTCTTCCCTCTGACCCCTCTCCCCTGCCACCCTATTTCTCCCTGTGACCCCTCTCCATCTCTCTCCTCTGATCCCTCCCTTTGACTCATCCTTCCCTGGGACCCCTCTCTCCCTGGGACCTGTGCTCCCTGTAAGCCCTCCCTTCCGGTGACCCCTCCTTTCCTGTGACCCCTCCTCCATCTCTCCCTGTGACTCCTCTCTCCTCACCTTTTTGCACAGCCCCGATTCACCCTGCTCTACTTTTCTAGGCACGGCCCACAATGCATGCAGTCATCAAAACATCCCATCGTACTCTGCGGGTATACTGAGCATGCGCTGATCTTCTTATTCTAACCGTTACACTGTTTTGTGCTTTGTACTTCCTGTTCTGAGTGTGGTCCACTTCCTGTTCCAATGGGGTTTCTCTTCCTGCCCCTGATTCTTCTGTTCCAACAGGTGTTGGGTACTAGGGATGTCCAAACCTGTCTTTTCTTGCTTCTCTTCCTCATACCATCTGCCTGTCAACCGCCTCCCAGCGTACTTCCTGTGTCACATGCCCCCCCCCCCTTCATCTCCAGTTTGTCTTGCTCCTCAAATACACTGAGATTATCCCCAGTTCCAGGCTGATGCATTTTTGCCAGAAAGTTCTTCCTGAAGATTGGCTCTCTTGAAATATTCAGCCATCAGGTAATGTCAACAGTTACCATCATCCAGCTCCTATGGCTCTCCATCTCCCTCCCCAGCTCAGGAGCCATAGGCAGTTTCTGAGCCACACAGTGAGTCTGATCTGCCCTGAGAAGTTCTATAAATAGGAAGGACATTTTGCATTTCAAGATTTACATGGAAGAAAAAAAATAAAAGAAGTAGAATGACCCAATATTTTCTTTCATATTGGTTTCTTATTACAATGATAATACTTTGGATATATTGGGCTTAAAGAACTATATTTTGAAATTAATTTCACTCAAAGTTTCAGTTATTCTGAGGGATGGGTTCTAGATATCTATTCTGCACCTAGTGACTTTGTATTATAAAATGCCTTGTGCATCTGAAAATTGCTCAGCGCATAGACTTTTAAGTACTCTTACCAAGGAGATGGCAAGATGCAAAGTTATGGATATGCTAATTAGCATGGTTCATCATTCCACGGTGCATGCACACATATATCAAAACCTCACACAGGATGCTGTAAATAGATACAATCTTTATTTGTCAATTAAAAAAATAAATACATTCAAAAGATTAATTATATCGGTTACCTTTTGCTGTTTAAAATGTAGCTACTCTAAGATTTAAAGGTTCTCCAGGGAGAACCTTGCATCTGTGGCTTGCCATGCCTGTACCCGGAAGGTAACTTTACAGTCTGTCTCTGTAGGTGCCGGACTCAGGTCCTCATGGCCAGTCCACATTGAGACGGGCTGAATGAAGAGATTAGACTTTGAATTTCAAGATTTGCTTTGAAAAAATATTGCAGAGAGTAGAATAGCTCATCGGCGATGGGGCCTGATAATACCTTGACCATTCAGATGCTATAAAGGAACAAGTCCACACAAGGGCTGGCAAGCTCAAACCCCACATGACCTCAGCTGCTGTTGGTTTTGCTCACATATCTTTCTTCTCTGTTCATCCCCCTCACTGATCTCTGAAAGAGCCTTCTAGTCATCATACATTGGTGTATGCTATCCCTATCCATGGAATATCAGCTCTGGGAATGCTGGGCCTGGTCTGTATTGCTCAGCCTGGCCACAGGCCTGTCTCATGATCAGCATGCAGCAAGGGCCTAAGCCCGCTGAATGAATGAATGAATGAATGAATGAATGAATGAGGGAATGAAGCTGGGCTGCAGGCCAATGGGACCCTTTCACCCATTCTGCTGAAATGAAGCTGCTGGCCAGGGTGGTGCTCCATGCCTGCAATACCAGTACTTTGGAAGGTTGAAAAGAAAGATGGCTAGGAATTCAAGGCTAGCCTGTGCTACGCAGTAAGCCCCTGCCTCAAGAAAAGATAGAGCAATTGGTTTGTGAACAGGGTTGCCATAGGTTGACTACAGGACCTAAACAGAAATGTGGCCATTGGGCAGAATCTCTGGTGCTCTGAGCATCCATAGGAGGGGAAGGCTCCTAGATTCTGTGGCCTCATGCCTGGGGCATAATGTGATCTCAGAAAGAGAATGGGGCTCCTGGGCTTGGGCTTCGGATACTAGGATATGTGGTTGGTATTGTCAGTTTCACCTGCGGCTTAAAGCACCAGGAGCACAGGCCTGGCTGTGGGGATGGAATGAACCTGTGTGTCTGAGGATGACTGGTTCAGTCTGAGCTCCCATTCATATCTGATCTCTTGAGCTCCACTAAGTCTGTGGGCTCTGTTTGGGGGCATGAATCTACCTGGCAGGATCCTGGAACCCAGCGCCTCTCTAGATTGTCTGAAGCCTACTCTGTTTTGTGATGTTATAGTGAAACCTGGGAGACAGCTATGGTTGTGTTAAATCATGGTTCTGGGGGTAGAACATCCAGATGGCATGTGTAGGCTGTGCTGGTGATCTGACTTGGTCACATAAGCTCATGGCTGGTGGCAATGATGAGTATATGTGATGAGCCATTGGAAGCCAGAGGATATATGTCTCAATAATCTACTTCAAGTGTCCTTCCTTCCTTCCTTCCTTCCTTCCTTCCTTCCTTCCTTCCTTCCTTCCTCCCTTCCTTTTTAAATTTCTTTTCTTCTTTTTCTTTTTTACATCTGTGTGTGTGTGTGCTTGTTTGTGTGCCCATATCCTTGGCAGGCATTCATATGCACAGCACAAATATAGAGGTCAGAGGGCAACTTGAAGCAGTTGGTTCTTTTCTTTCATTGTGTGGGTCCAGGGGATTGAACTCAGGTTGTCAGGCTTGGTAACAAGGGCCTTGATGGAGTGAGTCATCTCCTGGGCCCTCAAGGGAATACCTTGATAGCTCCAAGACTTCATTCTCCTCGTAGCACCATTCAGTCTTCAGTCTTTGACGTGTTAGACACCTGAAGACTCCCTTCAACCACATTTACACAACAGTGCTGACCAACCCAGGTCTCCAGAGTCTCTGCTTAGCTAGAGAGAAGGTCCCTAGACCATGAAATGTGAACCCCACCTTAATTTTGTAGAGAGATGACCTGAGATGGGGGAGAGGGGTGTCTCAAGGAGGCAAGATTGTCTACAATCTTTGGAAAGATGTGATCCAGAGTGGAAGATGACCGACAGGGAGGCTGCGGTCCGTCCTAGGCTGTGGTCTGATGGGTTGGTTGTGAGGGGGAAGGTGACTGTGGACCACACTTCTCTCCTTGACCAAACTTCTTTCATGTCCTCTAGCCAACTAGGTTTGACCCTTGACCTCGGATTGGCAGGCTATCCTCTGCCCGTGTGCTGCTCCAGCTGCCTCACAGTGTGTAGCTGTCATATTCTCTCCTGTCACAGGAGCCTTGATATTGATCGCCACAGTTCCATCTTCAGCAAATAACCCTGAGTGAATTTTCTATTATAGTGTCAAGGGGCTAGGGACTGGAGAAGAAAGTGCAAGACCGCATATGCTTCTCTCAAAACCCATGTGCCCAACTTTGTGTTAAATGCATGGAAACTTCAGAAGAAGCAGAGTTCAGGTCACTTTAGAGGACCTGAGGGATACCCCGACTACTTTGTTTAATAGACTAGTTGGGTTCTAAGCACCCACAAGCCTTCTGTTTGTAGGACTGACTGCTGTCTGTCTGTCAGCCAGCAGCCAGCTCCGTTTGCTCATAGCTATAACTTACCTCAGCTCACCAGACCCAGGGGCTCCAGTGCAGCGACAGCCAGCTCTGAGGCTGCCTTCCACTATGTCCTCCCTGATGTGGGGACAGGAGCTAAGAATTGGGACTCTGCTCAAGGTCACACAGGCATTTAGTGGCAGGGGGACTGGGAGGCAGGACCCTGTCCAGCTGCACAGACCTCCTTATCGCCTTGGGCAGATGTCTCAGAGCCTGGCTCTGCTCTTCCCGCCAGGCAGCGTCTGACCCCAGAAGCCAGGTGCTTCTTAGGAACTGCATCAGAATCCTTTATTCCTTTTGAGCCATGACCCAGAAAAAAACCCCATTTGTGGAGCACAAAGCCTGCTGCCTGCTCAGAATACAGGAGCAAGTAATAACTCCCTTTGGACCCTGGGCTTCCGGTGTGGTAAGAAACAGCCACAACTGTACCTGCACTCAGGGGCCGGGGGGTTCTAGGGGGTCTCTGGTATCTGGGGAGGGGGTCTGGGGGCTCAGATCCAGATGTTCTCCAGGCAACACCATTTCTTTTCCTGCCTTGAATAAATCCAAAATTCTTGATTGGAGGCTGGGGAAGGAGCTTGATGCTAAGCTCTTCTGGGGACAGCTTGGGAGTTGTGTGGGGCTGGGGGAGGGCTAGAAGGTTCCGAAGAAGGTCTGGGAAATGGTGAGGGGTTGGTAGATCGGGTCATCTGTTTGTGTCTCTGCAATCTCCGGTGCATGGAATCTTGGGAGACGCGGAGGGTGGTGTGAGATGTCTAAGTACTGAGAAGTCCTGAGTAGAGGTGGCACCCACTCAGACAGGATGGCATTATGTATGTGTCCCTATTTGGTGATAGCTCAGCAACCCCAAGCTTTATTTTTTGCCTATGAAGTTGCCCAGAAGGGTAAGCACAAACTGAGAGACCAGAGTCTGGCTGGGATCAGCTGAGGAACTGCTCTCAGGCTCCAGCCCAGTCTAGACAGCTGAGTTCCAAGAATAGTGAGATGGAAGGCTAGTGTCTGGCAGAGCCTGGGGTGCTCCGAGGTCAGAGTTCTGAAGGGCTTCCAGGAGGAGACAGGCCTTGGCCCTCTTGAGATAAGAGGGTAAATTCACCACATGACCATGCTTTTAAAAAGAATGCTTAAGATTAAAGAGGTTAGCACAGACACGAGGGGAGGTGCCAAGGAGTCAAAGTGGGGCTGTGTGGATAGAAGGTGGGACACTGGTTACCAGACTAAGCTACAGGTAGACACCAGACCTGATGATTGACAACCCTCATGACCTGGCTGACAGGGTATGTCTTCAAAGAGAGACCCCCGTCATAGCTCTTCAAGAAAGTTCCAACTCTGTTCCCTGAGTGGTAAGTTCTTCTGTCTGATAGGATGGAGAAACATTAGTAATAGAATGATTACTGCCATGGGAAGCAGTTATTGAGGGTCATTGGAGCACATGTTCTATCAGTTGGTACCCTAGGATGCATCTTCAGACTGTATCCCAGACATCTTTCAACTTGCTCCAGGATTCTGAGTCACTTACATGGTTTCTCTGAGCCACAGCTTCCTTCCTTGCAACACGATAATGACCATTTTTCTCCAAGATCCTTAGAAAGTAAAGTCTGTCATTATAGGATACATTTGGAGCCAGAAGGATAAAGGCTTACACCATGTGCTCCCAGAGATGCGGATATTAACCCTTGACAGGAGGGCACTGCCACATGTCAGGATGTGGAAGAAGGCAGCGGCACAGGCTTCGGCAAGCTGGATGTGGTGCGCTGGAATGGGAGGAGGTGAGGATGGTGGTGGCAGCTGCTGGTGTTTCCCTTGGGTGTCCCACAGGCATCACTGGGGGCAGCATGAAGCGTGAAGGCTGGGATGGTGACAAAGAGGAGGTACAGTGGGAAGGGCCTGGCTTTCCTGTCTGACTAGTGGATAAGGGTCTCAAAGGCTCCTTAGCGCTAGTAATTTAACAGAATGTATTCTCTATTTTACGTAGCTAAGTAGACCGTTGAGCAAGCGGGATCCTACATTGAGAGCGAGGAGCAAAAAGGCCATTTAGGGGCTGTAAGGAGAATAGTGAACCAGGGAGAGCCAGAAGAACAACGATTGGGACCAGTTGTTAGGTTCTTCTGCTTTCTTTCTCCTCTCCAAGGCTACTCTTGGCCATGGCTGAACTTTCTCTAATGACTCCTGGCACAGAAGCAGCAAGTTTCTCCCAGCACTAAACCTAAAGAGGAGGTTCAATGCTCTTCGATTTTGAAGAACAACCTCAGCTAAGGAGCCCAACTGGGCTTCCAGATGGGAAGCAGAATTTTCTAGATGGCTCAGGTCTATGTCTAGTTGAACATGTGTTTCTTAGATTTCTTTTTATACCTCATAACTAGAGCTGAAGTTTCAGCTGAAGCAGAGCCTGATACCTGATTCCACTAATAGAGGAGTAAGAATAGGGACAGCTTTTAGGGGACAGAGGATCCTAGCATCTAGATTTAGATGGGCCCTGTCCTTCTCTCCATTATAGATCAACACCTGGTGTGTAACATGCACAAAGATGGGAAGAAGTGGGTGTTTCTTCAGTGTGAACAACTTTAGGTTCATGAGAGGATTAATGTGTCCCCAGGAGGACTTGGTTTTGGAAGCCCACTCAGCACAATAGTATTCTGGTTTCTGGAAGCTTGGGGCAGGGCAGGGGCCAGATGACATCATCCAGACAGGCACAATACTGGATGAATCAGAGCCCCTTTTTCTTTACAGATGGACCCACAGCCCTGGGGTATACTTCCTCACAGGATCCAGCACATTATCCCCCAGTAGTCTCTGGAAGCAGTATTTTACAGGAATCTACCTGGAAGGTTCTCAGTAGATAGACTATGAACTCCCAAGTTCCTGCCTCTTTAAATTTCCATCCAAGGTCCCTGTTTATGCAGGTTTGGGGCCTTTCCCATGGAGAGACAAAAACGACAAAATAGAGTGACCATAATTATAGGGCCCATATCAGTCTTGTCTTTAGGGTGTCAGAGGACCTTTCTGTCATTATTTTCTGTAACCTCCTTTATCTGGGTGTGCTGGATCTATATAGGTGACTTTGGTAGCTTTCATTGCTATAGGGGTAGCATGGACCATAGGGTATGGGCTTTTTCTTGTTGGCTCCTGGTTCTGGGTCAAGATTTTCTTTGCCCATATAAGGTCACCAGGCTGGAGCACATGGACAGGCTCAGACACAGGCAAGGGCATAGCCTCCTGGACCACTCAGTGATTGGTCCCCTGGGTCCGATGCAGGGCCCACAAGGACTTGAGGAGAGAATGGTTGGTAATGTGTCTTACCAACATCTAGACCTTAGGTAGGAGTTTGGCCCAAGTTTTGATGGCCTCATGGACATATTTAGTTTATCTGTCTTGAGCTTTGTGGCCTCTGGACACAATGTAGTTTTCAATAAACATTTGGATCCCTTGACAGATTTAGGAAAACTTTGCCTGTGAAGGTGAGGCCGTTGTCAGACCCTAGTGAAAGGGGCAACCAAAGTTTAATGTAATACTTGGGCCTGAGAACAGTTTTGGTTGTCCCCAGATGGGTGGTCTGGTGGTGTTTGGCAACCATCTGCTTTCTGATAAAGGTAGGGGGTATGGTCCAGCAAGAACCAGCATCCCTTTGTTTCCTGTTTGGCATCTTCCCTTTTTTGCTCATTTGGTATCTATGTGTACAGGTGTACTCTAGAGAAATTCAGGTTCAGGCAGTATAACCAAGATCTGGAGAGGCCCCTTGGGTTCTAGGGCCACCTTCTCAGTAGTCAAGCCTGCTACCCTGTTCCCTTAAGCCTCTGGGTTCCCCTTTTGGATACCCTTTGCCATGGTTAGTGGCTAACCCTTTTGGCAGTCATATGACCTCTAGTAGGACCTGGATTTTGTCTTTGTCTTTGTCTTTGTTTTTATTATTATTATTACTATTATTATTATTATTATTATTATTATTATTATTATTATTATTTCCCTTTTGCCTGAGGTGAGGAGCTGTGGTGGTTTGAATATGGTTGGCCCAGGAAGTGACACTGTTAGGAG
This sequence comes from Mus minutoides, assembly GCA_902729485.2. Taxonomy (NCBI): domain Eukaryota; kingdom Metazoa; phylum Chordata; class Mammalia; order Rodentia; family Muridae; genus Mus; species Mus minutoides. Next base: position 2,216,716 of record LR749587.1, read on the forward strand.
GCATAACCTTGTTGGAGGAAGTATGTCATTATAGGAGTGGGCTTTGAGACCCTCCTCCTAGCTGCCTGGACGACAGTCTTCTGGCTTCCCTTTGGATGAAGATGTAGAACTCTCCATGCCTGCCTGGAAGCTGTCATACTCCTGCCTGGATGATAATGGACTGAATCTCTGAACCTGGAAGCCAGTTCCTATTAAGTGTTGTCCTTTTATAAGAGTTGCCTCGGTCATAGTGTCTCTTCACAGCAATGGAAACTCTAAGGCAGAAGCCACTTCTCCCTCTATAGAGGACCCCATGGACATAGGCAATGGCAAATACATACCGATTGTCCATGTACAGAATGATGACTTTGTCCTTCCCCTAGCAAGAAGTGCCTGGCCTCAGGGTAGAAGCTTGGCCCTTTGTGCTGAAGTCCATTGGCTAAGGGATTGGGCCCACACCATCCTGTCCAAGGTGATAACTGCACCCTACCGCACCAGATTTCATCTTGAACAACACTGCTCGGATCAGTGTCTGGTGCCTTTTCCTCTTGTCACAGTGGGACATCTGGTAGGTCAGGTGTGACAGACTGGACAGCATCAGTCATTTCCCAGCGAAATGGGGATTAGGGATGGAGATGAAGATGGAAGGCTCCCTGCCATCCAGCCCAGGGGTTGATGGGAGGATGCAATACTGCAGTACCAAGGGTAGCAACAGCCTGGGCAGGCCCTGCCTAAAGTAGGAGCTGAAGCTACACTGAGCACTTTTGCATTGACAGCACCTGCCTGGATGAGTTGGGCTGTGAGCTCCTGCTGGCTGGAGCCAGAGGGACCAGGGCATCTCCCCACACGGGGATTGGTGCTGTCGACCCATGTTTGCATCTGCTGCAATATCACAGAATCATACCTTGCTGCATCCACCTTCTGGTTGCCAGAGTCTGATGATCGTGACTTGGCTGCCGTCTTGCAGAGAAGCCGTGCTGCACTATCTTTGGTCAGCAGGCTGGCTGGGCTGATGCCTGGAGTCGTGTGGAATCAGATATGGGCCTGGTCCAGGAGAGGTGTCCAGTAATGCACTATGCACTAATAGTGCACATCCACCTCTCTGGGGTTGCACTTGGAAGGACCACTATAACAGATAGGATGGTTAGGAACAGACCCTTAACCAGAGTCTGTTTGTCACATTCTTTTACTAGCATGGCTGTAATGTTGACTGCCCCCAAACAAGCCAGCTAACTGTCAGAAACAGGATCAAGTCTATTGTATTGATTGGCTACTGGCATCTTCCAGGGTCCTAGTGCCTATAACAAGGTCCCTCTTTGTATCACTTATGTAATCTGGGCATCCTTTCCCCTTCTTCTTTTCCTGGTCTCTTTCGATTCCCCTCTGGGATCTCTCTTATTTTTTGTTTTACCTTTTTAGAAAATAGAGTCATAGCTATTATAAACCTCTTGAGCAATCTACTTATATTTTCAAACCCTTTTAACTTCTGAAGTTTCTTTTCTAATCTCTCGGGCTGACTGAGTAACAAAAAGCTATATATATGCAGCTGTCTTTAATCCTTTAAAAGGGGCTTCGTGAAAATTATCCCAAGTCTTCTCATGTTGGTGTTTGTTCTTGCGTTGGCTGGTGTTTCTGCTTGTGTGCTTGGCTTCAAGGCCGAACTGGGACTTCCATTACCCTGTCAGTTGTTCTGAGGTCTGGGGACTTGTTACAGAACCTCTGGAAAGACACCAGAGTACAGCTGGATGGCCCTGACCTGCTCTGCCTTATAAAGACAAGCACTCTGGGTATAACAGCAAAAAGAAAAGAAGCTACAAAGAGCCCGCTGGAAGCCTTTGATCTGGAGAGCATAACAAGTTGAACATCTGTGTGTGCTCACTAGCAGACTGGGGCTGAAGAATGATTTGGTATATAGCCAACAGAAATGATTTGGTCTACTGAAAACCAGTGAGGAACAGGAATGACCTTGAAACAATAGCAAAAAGCCTGCTATCCCTGTCATCAGAATCCGGAGGAGAGTGTCAGTGCAGGGTGCAAATAGTCTGTGTGGGAGAAATATTGGCTAAGAACTACCCATAATGGAGAGCCATGAAAAGGTACAGATTCAATGACCAAAAACAACCCAAAGAGATACCTGACCAGAAAGGTAACCAAACCAATGAAAACTAAATACAAACCCAGAATGCTCCAGACCTGGTGGCTGTAATTCCTACTTGGAAGTCTGAGGCAGGAGGGTTGAGAGTCCGTGGCCCATGCGGGCAATTCAGGAGCTCGATTTCGGTGGAAGAGTGCTTGCCTGGCATGCACGAGACCCTGGCTCTAGTCTCTATCATTTCAAAATCAAAAACTGAAGGAAGGCATAGGAAGAAGGAAGTGTGTGAGACAGAGACAGAGACAGAGCGGTAGGCTGGAAGAGAATCAGGTGACTGCAGATTTCTCATGGGAAATCAGAGAGCCAGGAGAATGGATGTAACGTTTTTAAAACTCTGAAGGAAAAAGGATGGATGACCCAAAAACCATGTTGAAGAAAAAGTCTCTTCTAGGAGAAAAAGTGGAAAGAGACAGACCGGAGGAAGCTGGGAGCCCTAGCTGCGGGCAGCTCTCTAACAACTGAATGGAAGCTACACTAGAGGGAGCCTGAGGCTCTGGGGTGAGGGAGGATCAGCGGTGTCTGTGGGTGGAGAGGGTGGTCAGTTCAGCAGTCTTTAAACTTTAGAGTCGAAAGTAAGTATGGCCATGGGAGGTAAGATTACAGCATGGATGGGTTGTAATGTAAACGGGGTGGTAGGAGTGGTAGTGTCCAGGTATCTGCCCTCCACTCGAAGTGGTGAATATTAATCCAGTCTCAAAAAGTTAAGTGTTCACAAGCATGCTAAGAACAGATCCTGAAAAAAATTACACTGAAAAGCTAGAGGGATAAAATGACTAAAAACATTTAAAGGAGCCAATCAGAGTGTGGGAATTGGCGGGGGTCAGGGACAGAACCGAAATGGTAGAAATGTTATCCAATTAAAAAACAGAGATTAGAAGGAAATCTGCAAGCTTTCCCTAGCATGGGAAATGTCCTGAATAGGAAGATTCAGAGGGGAAGGGGGAAGGGGAGAAGGAGGGGGGAGGAAGAAGGAGGAGGGGGAGGGGAGAGGGGAGGGGGAATGAAGTGCTAAGCAGTGACCTCAGGCTGTCACCTATCAATTATCTTCTCTCTCTCTCTCTCTCTCTCTCTCTCTCTCTCTCTCTCTCTCATATATCATTTATCACCTATCCTCTCTCTCTCTTCTTTATTTCCAAGTCTTTTAAAGAATCACATATTTTTTGATAATATCATACATGTATATAATGTATTTTGATTATATTTGCCCCATTTCCCTTCTGTGTCACACTCGCTCTGGACCTCTTTTTCATACCTTTCCTATTTTCCTGTCTCTTGATTTTTGTGATGCCCTCCGTTTAGTTAGGGATGTTTACATGAGCATGGGTGTCAAGGTTTTTACCGGAGCCTAGGCTTCTTACCAGAGGCCACACCACTGAAGAAAAAGTAGTGTGGTCTTCTCTTAGCAGCCACCAAATACCAATAGCTGCTCAGCTAGGGTGGAGCCTCAGGAACTCCTCCTCCATCCATGTTGGAATGTTGACTGGCTTCATCCTGTGGATCTTGTGGAGGCAACCATAGTTCTTACAGGTTCATGTGTGCAACTGCAGTGTCGTGTCCAAAAGACAGCGTTTCACAGGATGGCTCCCCTACCTCTGGGTCTTACATTCTTTCTACCTCCCCACTTTGTGATGAGTTCCTCTGAGCCTTGGAAAGGGGATTGAGGCTGATGTCATGTTTGGGGCTGAGCACTGAACAGTCACCTTTTCCCAACCAGTTAGAAGTGTCCATGTTAACCATCTTCCACCACCAAGGCTGAAGAAACACTAACATATGGATGTACACATAGGCATTCAAGGTGGTTTGACAGCATGTTCATTTAATGAAACAACAGCAGTAGATCCCCTCAAAGGGCCTCTGGCCATGAATTCCCTCTTGCGGAACAGGCCTCAAATCCTGTCAGAGAGTGGTTGGTTACCCCTATAGCACTCAGGCCACTATTGTATCAGCAGGCGCAAGAGTGCCCTGGCAGGTTGGTGTTGTAGCTGCAGCTTCCCTGCTATAATGTCAGCTGGCTTGATATTTCACAGGTCCTGTGCAGGCAGCCACGGCTGCTGCCAGTCCATGTGTGCAGCAATCCTGTCATGTCCAAATGTCACTGGTTTTCTCTGGTCCTTATGGCCCAAAGGACCACCACAATGGTCCCTGAGTGTTCTCTCTCTCTCTCTCTCTCTCTCTCTCTCTCTCTCTCTCTCTCTCGTGTGTGTGTGTGTGTGTGTGTGTGTGTGTGTGTGTGTGTGTGTGTGTGTATTATAACTGTCCCATTTGTGGCTGAGAACCCCACTGACATCCTCTGTACTTGACTATTTGTGAAGTTCTACATTTTCCATCATCTACTGGACAAAGAAGCTCTCCTGATAAGAACTGGGCATTGCAGTAAGCTATGGCTGCATAAGTCGAGGTGTACTTTTTTTCCTTAAAGAATTATGGTGGTGTCCTTTGACATAACATAATTCACATTATGAGGCTGAACTTAGCTTGAGAGTGAAACTAAGAAAAACAATGCAAGAGCAGACCACTGAAAGTTGGTGAGATTCATGACCAGAGGCACAAAAACAAGTCCCCAACTGAGTCTAAGGAGAAAATATTTGCTGAGCATCCAAAGTCAAGGCAACCCAGTATAGTAAAAGGGGAAAGGAAGCAAAAAGGATTAAGTAAGTACTGTAGGAAAACATTTGATGAAATTCAGTCTAACTCATGACCCAAAGTGTCACCAATGTAGCTATAGTCACCTGGGAAAGGGGACATTCTAGAAACTTTCAGCTAACACCACATACCAAGGTGAATGTCATAATGCACTCTTCTGCAACCAGGAAGAAGAGGGAGATGGACATTTCTACTTCTCCTTACAGCCCCAGTCAGGGAGTTCCAGGCTGGCATTGAAACAGGAAGCATGCCCAAGCTGATGAAAACCAAAAGAAAATGAGGGGCAGTGTCTGGTAATAAAAGGGTTGATATTCCCAGAAAATAGAACAAAAATATAACATATATAAGTATATAAAATATACCATGCATAGGCTATAACAACACTTAACTGTATTAGTCACTCAAAAGGAAGAAATATAATGATCAAAGGTACGTGTATATAATGTGATTTTGTATGCACAGATAACCCAAGGACCCTGAAGAGGCATTGCTCAAATAAGTCAGCTCGGGGCTTAGTAGACACAGAATATAAAGGTAACAGCAAATATCCATCCTATTTCTTTGCACTGAGAATGAACAAGCAGAGACCCAAATTATTATAAAAATCCATCACCTTCCACTCAAAGCAAAATAGGTGTCTTTAAGCACAATATATATGAACAAAATAGTATCTGAGAAAAATGTATAGAAGCAGGAATGAGAAAAGACACAGGGAAATGGAGAGATACACCAAGCTCACCACTGGGAAGGCTCCATACAGCTAAAACGTCAATTCCTCCCTGATAGTTCCATAGGTTTAATGCAATTCCAACAACAACAACAACAACAACAATAACAAAATCCAAGTTGGTGATTACCACAGAGGCCCACAGTTGGTCAATATGCAGAGAATAGGAGACTGTAGAAGTGCCCAGCCCTAAATGGGACATCTCTATCATATTTCACCTTAAGGCTCGAGCTCTGCATGACAGAGGGACCAGAACAGCCGTAAGAGCCACAGGCAGTGCACAATCGCAAGGTGTTTTCCAAACACAGCAGGACAGGTACACACGAGAATTTCCCTTGGTTGTGATGGCATGTTCAAAATCTGGGTAAGCCCAGGCCAGACAAAATCCCAGGCAGAGAAAGAAGATGAACACAGAGACCCACCTCTAAATGAGGAGCTGTTGACAGCTGACAGCTGTTGGAAGTCAGCTTGCTTTAAGAGTGGGATCCCATGTTCAGTGGAAGACAACACATCCCAAATTGGTCTCTGGGTTAAAGGGAAGAGAAGGAACAGAACCAGTCGAAGTTGGGAAGGGGTGTGCATCTGGAAGAAATTGGGGAGAAGGGTGAATGTCATCAAGACACACTGTGTAAAAATTTTGAAGAACTAGCAAAAATGAGGAAAAAATTAAAAATACATAAGCAGAATAAATGAAGCGACTTTTCAAGAGAAGAAAAGAAACCCTTTGGACCGGCCTTGATATTGATGTGGAGACAGTGGCAGGCATGTTGGAGACAAAAGTCTGGGTCAAAGAAACAGGATAGGAGTTCAGAACCCTCCTTTCCCATTATGTTGACCCCACTCTCAGCACAGCTGCCTTAAAGGGAGTGCTCTCTTTTTCACCAAGTGGTGTGGGAATAACTGGGCACTCGTCTACAAAAAAGAATCTGGATTTAAACCTTATGCTTCGTACAAAAGCAGAGTCAGGGAGGGTCACAGAACCAATTGTCAGAGGTAAGCTGTGTGCTGCCATAGAGGGGAAATTTAGGAGTGAATGAGGTGACCTGATAGGCAGAGAATTCCAAGAGGATGACCGAGAGAAGAAATAGGGGAAACCCTGCAAAACTAGTCACTCTGGTCCTGGGGGAGGAGGGGGCGGGGAGGCTCTGTGAAGAGGATGAGCAGACAGCTGTGCATCACATCTGGTAGAAGATGTCTGTCCACCGTATTCGAACTCCCAGTCACAAACCAAGCACCAGGTAAAAGGAGTCTAACCACTGAACAGTGTGTATAATGCTTAAAGAGAGAAAAGAGACTCTCAACATCATTAGCCGTCAGACAACGCCAATCACAATGGCGAAGTGATGCCTCTGTGCACCTGTTACAGAGGCTGAAACAAACCAGACCTGAATACATACGGGGGCAGATGTGATGAGTCCTAACACACACGCAAGGCGGAGGGCGGCTCAAGACAGACGTGTTAAGTTCAGCACACGTCTCTGAAGCCTGCTCCTGGGCTTCACTATAGGCACAGAGGGGCAGCTGCAGCTATCTGACAGTAATCTCTAAGGGTGGGGACAACCCAAGGCATCTCAGCTGATGAAGGGCAAGCTTTAGTACTTCCTTGTAATGACAATGACTTGCCAAGATCGTGAATAAATATTGACACCTTAATGTGGATTAGTTTCCCTAGGAGTCTCTGCCTCCGACACCTCTGGAAAGACTGAACTATGACTCCAAAGAGATCAGTGGTTGTTAGGGGCGTGGGTTGGGGAGATTATAGTTTCAGAGACGCATCTTTTGGGAGGACTTAAGGGGTCTCTGTTGTTTTCAATCTTGTAGATCTGCCAATCTACCTACCACACAATACTGTTTTGAAGATGCATTTTAGAATATATGGAGGTAGGAATGTACCAGGGTCATCACTGTGCCTGGTACCTCTTGCTTTTATTCCTTTTGGGCAGCCAGAAGACTCTACTATCTTGCCGTGAGAGAAATGAATGGGAACACCCAGGCACGCTGAGTGTGGGTGCCCAGGCAGCACCCTATCTGTGGTCACCCAGAAGAGTTCCCTATGGTTCACTTACCTCCCTGTGACCAGCTTCTGAAGGGTCCCACTCAGTACACGAGACCCTTTTATCCAGCCTCCTGGCTCCTGAGGGCCCTGCTCAGCTACCACACACATAGGGCCTTAGTAAGCGACTGTGCCCAGTCCTAAGAGCACCTAAATGACAAGGTTAAGGCACCTGACCCTGATATCAGTTCTCAGTCGGGATCACTTGCAACCTCCTTACCTAAGTCTTACCCTCTCAGCCAACGCAACACACTAACAGCCTCCTGGGGGTGAGGGCCAGATTTTGTGCTCCGCTCCTTGCATGTCCTTGGGACCCAGGCAAAAAGGTAGATGTGGCTGAGTTGTGCATAGCTCTGTGGGTGTGGCAGGACCCTCATACCTAATGAGATAATGAGAGATCTTTGAGTGTGAGACAGTGGTGTTTTGGGTTCGTGGGCTCTTGGGAGTACACAGAGCTAGAAGGCACGGTGCATAGGATATTGTCCTACTCTGCTCTGGGCTGGGACTGAACCAGTTCATGTATGTCCACAGTGGGGCTGTCTGTACTCCCAGCAGAGGATGAGCCCCGAAGGTGACCCTTGCTTTAAAGTAGGGTTTATCTAAGAACCATCGAGGTGGGGCAGGAGCATGGGAAGGGAGGGGGAGAGATAACCACGTATCCATAATGGACCATGGAGAGCACAGCCAGGGGTTGGGTATGTGCATGGGAAGGGTGGGAAGTCAATATGAGGAGACACCAGAGAGAGACAGACTCAGGCTGAACTGATGTTACAGAATTTATGCTGAAGATTATCCATAGACACAGATACTCCTTAGGGGTGATAGAGGATGAGGTCCCCTCAGGTATGGATCCTGGTGGTGGTGGTGGGTTCTGGTGCGCTGGTCCGCTTAGTACCTCACTGAAACCGGACACTGAGGAAGGTCGGGAGCCCCTCTATTCTTTGGTACAAGCAAAGCAATCTTTGTGGGAGAAACCATTTCTTTGCAGGGTTCCAGCCTGTGCCTCCCTCCAGGCCCTGATAACGAAATGTCTTTGTGCATCCCTGTTTCTCCTTTCCATGTGGGAGCTGGCGAGTGGGTCAACACGTGGCGGTGTTTGCACTGAACCCTGGCTCTGCTGCCCACGAGTCTGTAGCTAGTTTCTCAGGGGACCTCCGGGACTGGTCCATGCATGCTGATACTGGCTCATGCCAATTACGGGCTGAGTGATGGAGCAGCCTTGTGTCATCTCGCTGGTGCGTGGCAACAGCAGGTGAATGCTATAGTTTATGATTTTCAATTATCAAATAGGCTGAATTCTCGCTTCTCTTAATAAAGGCTGTAAAAGCACCGAAGCGTGGACAGCTTCTGCAGGGGGCGGGGAGGGGGTTGGGGGGAGGAAAAAGTGGGTTGAGTCTAGCTTTGGAAGGAATGTATCTGAACAAGCACGCAGGGGAGATAGATGTAGAGGGTCCTCTTAAGGACCTTGGAAGGGGTGGACCATGTAGCCAGCACTCAGCTTCACCTCAGATTCCTCTCCTAAGTTTAGTGCTAGCTCTTTAGCCTGAGCTGCTTTCAGCAGAGGCCAGGATGCTTATCTTTGGCTTCTGGGCACACATCCCTGGGGACCACAGGATGGCTTGAGTCTTTGCATATGGACAAGTTCAGAGCTATATTCAAGATGGTGGGTTGTTAGATGAGAGCAAGGCCAGATGTGCCCATTTGAGACAGTGTTGATTTCCTTGGAGAACCTGACTTGGCTTTAACTGTCCAAGGATGCACTTGTGTGTCCTTGCTGTGGTTTGACTGTGAGGTACCCCTCACAGGCTCCTATGTTTCAACATTTGGTTGAGGCTACTAACAGTTTGGAGAGGCTGTGGAAGAAATAAGTAATTGGGATGGATCCTGAGGTGTTAATGTCCAGTGCCACTTTCCTTATCTCTGCCAGATGGCTGCAGATGCGACATGACTGCTTGGCCTCTGACCCCTGCCACAGGTCTCACCAGGGACCTGCATGTGGCCTGTGGAAGCTGGAGGACAGCACCAAGGTCATTTCTGTCACTTATTGAGCTTGGAGTCACCACCTTTGGGTAAACATGGAGGCATGGGAGGTAATTTCTCTTCAAAGGAGCAGATTGCACAGTGGGTGGGCAGGTTCTGATTAAATTGAAAAAGAGCCACACTGGCAGGGGTGGGGGAGGGGGGAGGTAGCAGGCAGCTGTAATTATATGATGGTAATGGTGATGGTGGTGGTGAAGGTGGGCCTTTGCTAGGTGGGGAGGCTGGGAAGGTTCTCCCCGGGAGTAGGTTTCAGACTTTCAGGAAGGTTCTCATTGTAGCACAAGGCCAGGGTCCTGACTGAGCTGCATTTTCCCGCGCTTCTGCCATCCACTCTATGAGGTAGAAGCTAAAGCCTTGATCTTGGGCATCTCAGCCTTCAGAACAGCGAGAAATCAATTTCCTTCGTGTGTTCATTATTTAATCTGCTGTGTTCTGTAACAGCAACAGAACAGAGCAGAGCCAGGTCCGTTGGTGAAAACTTGAGTTACAATAACTAAGGGAACCATTCTATAAGCATGCAGGGGAATTTTCATAGCAACGGACCAAGGACCTAGGAATTTTCAGGTGCTACGAAGAGCTCAGTTAGGGCTGTGGATGAGCAAAACTTGCTGAGGGAGTTTGAGGTGCAGTCCCCAGCCAGGTGTCTCTGAAAAACAGAGCAGAGTCATCCCCTACTATACATATCCTCATATTCAGGATGGCTGGGAGTATGGAGAAGGGACTGGGAGCTGCATAGAGAGGGAAAAAGACCCAGCCAGGCCTATGCAGTGCACTGTGTGAGCCAGGATGCAGGAGACTACATAAAGATGCCTAACCTGGAAATTATGGGGACTGGGGACTGTCGGGGGTTGATTGTATCTCCTCCAAATTCTTCTTGAATATATAAAAACAAGAATTTCAAAGTGACCCTGTTTGGAAATAGAGTTCAGATGAATCATCCAGTGGGATTCATGCTATCATGAAGGGAAGAGACTTAGGGCTGGCAAGGTGGCTCAGTGGTGAAAAGCACTCGCTGCTTTAATATGGAACCAGAGTTCGGTTCCCAGCATCCACACCAGGGATCTGACTCCCTCCTTGGGACTCCACAGTCGCTTGGACTCATGTGCAAGTACCTACGCACAGATGTGCACACATACACATAATTGATAATTTTTTTTAAAAGGTGGGACTTGGGCTCTGATACACAGAAGAGATGGAGTGTAGAGATGGAGTGGAGGTTGAGGTTACATCTGTGAGATGTAGGATGCTAAAATAAAGAAGCCAATCAACAGGAACCAAAGAGAACCAAGAACTACATCCTCTTCCCAGGACTCACAGGGTGCCAACCTTGAGGATGCTTCTTCCTGGCACTCACAGGGTGCCAGCCTCAAGGATGCCTTTTCTGGAACTCACAGGGTATTAGCCTCTAGCACAGGATGCCTTCCTCATCAACCTCAGCCTCCATTGTTGTGAGGAGCTCTGGATGACTGTTATTTTAGTCCCTGGGTTTATGGTGCTTTGAAAGGATTATCCTACAAAGAAAATTATTTGCCTCTGTGCTGAAGTTCCACCTACATGTCTCACCCGAAGAAACAGTCCCCTGACAATGTCATAGATGTCATAGATGTGAGTCCTGGCCTGTCACCTCAATCATCAGATTTCAAGAGAGAGAGAGAGAGAGAGAGAGAGAGAGAGAGAGAGAGAGAGAGAGAGAGAGAGAGGAAGAAGAAGAAGGAGGAGGAGGAGGAGGAGGAAAAGAAGAAGAAGAAGAAGAAGAAGAAGAAGAAGAAGAAGAAGAAGAAGAAGAAGAAGAAGAAGAAGAAGAAGAAGAAGAAAGGTGCCTTAGTTCCCTTTCTATTGCCATGAAAACATATGGGACAAAGGATTCACTTTGGTTCATAGTTTTAGGGTTCGGTCCATCATGGTGTGGAAGTCAAAGCAGCAGGTGATGGGAGCAGTGGGTTGAGTTGTCGGCCGTCTGGAGAAGAGTCAAGCGTGCTTGTGCTTAGTTTAACGTAGAAGAGTTTTTTGATCTGAGAAGCATCTTGTATATGTTTGTGCATGGTTGATTCCTGAAGATGGTGAGATTCTAAATGAATGAGGTGTCTATGAGTTCAGGGAGAAGGTCAGCTGAGTAAATGGTTCTCGACCCTGACAGGAGTAAGTGAGTCGGACTTGGGCCTGACATGGGATTGATGCTGAAGCCAGTCTTAACTTATTAGAGCCTAGTCTGCCCAAGACCCTAAATCTGTATGTTGGACCTCAGGGCTCTTTCATGCTTTGACGATGAGGTCTGCCCTTCTGTTGGGTCCACCAACACTGGCATGTCAGTGAGCCTTTGGCTAAGAGGTTCACAGCATCCACAACGACTCAGGAAGAAAACCACCGGATATGTAACAGAAAGATGTTGTGGGAACCCTCCTTAGAGATGCTCATTCTTCAAGTTCCATGCAGCAGCCCCATCTTCCCTTCATTGGCTTAGTCAAGCCATCCCTACCCAAAGCGAATAGTACATCTACTGTGTACATCAGTCTCATCAGCATCATTTCTATTTGTTCATCAAAGAGGAAAGATGAGATAGGAGTGGCCCCCTCCCCATCACAGCCATGGGTGGACAAGAGATTGCCAGAGACATGAACTTGACTCCAGATGGAGAATGATGGCCAAAGTAAAGATTTGACAGGGATGACAGCAAGCCTCAGAGATCACTATAAAGTAGAAGTTGTCAGAAAGGCTCTAGGGTGGACTGGGAGAAGCCGGCAGCTGTGAGCTGTAGCCAGAGTGGGAAGAGACCCAGTCACTTCCCAGCTCATTAGCATGATAAATCATCACAGCCAATCATAAGTGACCCCAGTAAGGCATTAGTCACTAATAATACTAATTAGTACCATGAATTAGGCTCATTCAGCCACACAATGAATGAATACTAATTTAGTATCTACTATGAACCAGATAGTGTTTGCATTCTGGGAGCATGGTGCAAGGCAGACAGCCCTGCTTCCTGCCCCCCACCCCTGGTATTTTAGGGAAGGCTGGTTTAAGAGACTTCACAGTGTGGACCTGTGGGGACTCTGGCTCCTTTCCCTGCCTCAGGTGAGCTCCTTTATAGACTAGTTGGCTTTCTAAGGCATAAGGCAAACAAGCCATCTATTAGCAAAGGGAGACATTGTTCAGGCTACTATTGCAAACTCATGCCACAAAGCTAGACAATAACAAGGTGGTTTTAGGAAAATGGAATGTGAGTGCTCTCTTAACTATTGTTAGTGAGGAGGGAAAAAATAAAATAAAAGGAAGAAAGAACCAGCCACGTCAGTCACAGACTGTTGAATAAACTCAGACCATGGCATACAGCCAGAACAGTCCTCCAGGGGGAAAACACATGACTGGAAATTATGATCTGAAGATGACTTTAGAATTAGGACAATTATATCCGTTAGCTGTGGTTGCAAAGCAAACCTGAAGCTTAATGGTCTTAAAAGCTGGGGTACTGGGATCTGTGAGTGGCTGAGTCATCTCTCGGACCTGGGTTGATATGACTGTTCCCACCAGGTTGCTGCTCCTCTGTGGTCAGTGGACAGATCCAGAGCTGATGTAGAACTGTGTTTCTTGCTGACATGATGCTGGGTAGAGGCACTGGCTTCCCTGTAGGTGACTTGGATTTATTTTTATACTGCCCTGGGCTTCTGAGTCAGTAAGAAAGAGCAAAGGCGGGGATGGAGGTACATTCCAGTTTGAGTCACAGTTGCTGCTGACCTACTGGCCACTGTGAGTTACCAGGCAAAACCCAGAGTCAGTGTGGGAGGTGACTGTCCAATGGCAAGGGCACAGGTAGGGCCGGTTGTGAAGGACACAGGCAGGGTCACGGGTGTGAAGGACACAGGTAGGGCCGTGGTTGTGAAGGACACAGGTAGGGCCGTGGTTGTGAAGGACACAGGTAGGGCCATAGTTGTGGCCAGTTTTGCTGAGGAATCTATTGTGACTGAAAACACATAGAAAACACAGAACACAGTGTCATGGTTGGGAGGATTGGTGAATAGGAAAGATTCAGCAAAGACCCAAGATCTGGAGATGAAAGAGTGGTTAGCTGGTAGGTGTGCTCAGGAATATGACAATGTCACAGAACCAATAACATTCAAGAATTAATATCAGCAACAGAAGCAGAAGAATTCAACACAACACTACCAAGAGCATTGTATCAGAAGAAATGTTTGAAAATGCAAAGTCACCTGAGAAGATTGCATGGTTTTTGTTTATTTGTTTGTTTGAGGCAGGAGCTCATGTAGCTTGAACTTGCTATGAAGCTATGAAGGATGACCTTGAACTCCTATTCTTTTTACCCCAGTGTTTGGATTTCAGGTGAGCACCACCATACCTGGCTGTCAATACCCAACCATAGTTGTATGTGAATATGTTTTCACTTGAATAAATTTCCAGATGTATTGTCTTAAAGCTTAGTGAATGAAGTTCTGAACCTGTGTACCAGAGACACTCTCAAAACCTAGAGAAATAAGTGAGAAGAGAGGAAGAAGGCTGAAATGACATGGGCCAGCAGCAGACTCAGGCCAGGGGAGAGAGACAGGACGATTATGACAGACAGGCTTGGCAGTCTAGGACTAGGAGCTGGGCATACCCCAAGTCCAGTTAGCTTGCAGAAAATAG
>LR749587.1:2238988-2388988 GCA_902729485.2 Mus minutoides
AGCCTCCCATGAGACAGCTATATCAGGTCCCTTTCAGCATTATCTTGCTGGCATATGCTATAGTGTTTATTTTGGTGGCTGATTATGGGAAGGATCCCTGGCAGCCGCCGTCACTGGTTGGTCCATCCTTTTGATTCAGCTTCACACATGATCTCTGTAACTCCTTCAGTGTGTGCTTTGTTCTTAATTCTAGGAAGGGCGAGCCTTTGACACCTCCCCTTTCTCCCCATCTCTTGATCCCCTCTCATAGTCTCGTATCTACTCTGACACTCATTGATACAGAAAACACACCCATTGCTTAGTTTGTAAAAGGATATTTACTGAAGCTACCTACAGAAAACATGGTGCTTATGCCTATGATAGATTTTTTAAAAAGTGACCCCTTGGAGGGACACAGACACAACTCATTACTACCAAGTCTACTCAATATTTTGCTTGAAACTTCAATCAGAAAGAGAAATGCAAGCAAGAAAGACTGGTTAAAAATAATTGGAAGGCACGCAATAAGACTGTCATTATTTGAACACAAATGATTTCTGCATAAAGAATTCAGAAGGAAATCCGAATAAGCCCGAGAATTAACAAGCATAGTTGGCAAGGGCTTTGGAAACGAGTCAACAAGCCAGCATCAATACCGTTTCTCCGGGACTTTCTCGGTGTCTGGAAACACAGATAGCATTACCATCTTCTGCGCTGCAACTGAGGATCCGTGACCCGTGGTGACCTCAGGCTAAATCATAGGCCTAAGCTGCATACAAGGGAGAAAATGAAAACGAGAACGTCACTTCAAATCATAGTTAGGGGACTTCTGAAACCCAAAGCAAGCTTGGAGTTCTGCGCTTGGAAAATGATCAAGCTCTGCCAGGAGAGACTGAAGAACTGAGAAAAAGGGACAATGCTCACAATGTCTTAGAAGAGGTAGTTCTAGGTACCTGCCCGGCTCTCTCCAGTAACACCTACCCCATAGCTAGATGTTGGCCTTGGTGATGAAGTTTACATCATAGACATGGGCAAATGCTTAAAGACAGTTTCTCTAGGGGAACTTAGTCACTATTCACCAGCACACAATGGCTATGGCACTCAAGGATCAAGAAAACTAAACATCTATTTGCAGACTTCCACCTCAAATAAACTACGAAAGTTTCAGCAAATTTATAAATGGTTTTAAAAAAATCGACATGGGAATTTGGGGCTGGGGGTTTGGCTTCCCTGGTGAAACTGTTTCCAGGCAAGGAGGATGATTGGAGTTCAGATCCAGGCACCTACTTTGAAGCATGTGCCTGTAACTCCAGAGCTGAGACGGGTGGGAGGCAGGAGAGTGCTTGGCTCAGAAGGCCTAGAACAGGAACTACCGCCATCATGAAGGAGGATGTCACAGGGAGGGCTTGACTGCAATGGCAGGAATCTGGGCCTTCGGTGGGGGAAGACATGCGTCTTTATAGTGACACCTACTCCAGTCTTATTCTCAGTTTCCTCCCCTCCCTTCCCCTCTCCTCCCCTCCCCTCTTCTTCTCTCTCCTCCCCTCCCCTCTTCTCCTCTCTCCTCTTCTCTCTTCTCTCTTCCTCCCCTCCCCTCTCCTCTTGTCTCTCTTTTCCTCTCCTGTTTTCTTCTCTCCTCTCCCCCCACCCCCTTCTTTTTGAGACAGGGTTTCTCTGTATAGCTCTGGCTCTCCTAAAACTTGTTCCAAAGACCAGCCTGACCTGGTCACAGAGATCCACCTGCCTCTGCCTCCTGAGTGCTGGGATTAAAGGCATGCACCACCACTGCCCAGTCCTGAAAGTGTCCAGTTCGCAGCCCCCAGGTCCTCCCCAAGCCTCACAGTGAAATAGAGAAAGTGGGTGGAACAAATGAGTACATTTAGCTCCCTGCATTCAAATGACTCTGTGTGTGTTAATAATGGAGGAAGTAATATTCTAGCCCAGGATAACAAGCCCAGGGCGGAGGGCAGTGGGGAGGGCGGTGGGAGGGAGGTGGGAGAGTGCCAACAGGAAGCTGAGAAACACCAGTCCTGAAGCAGGAGGGAAGGAATACTAAAAATCGTTAGGTAACGTTAGGAAAAGTAGACACTTAATTATGAATAGTAAGCTTGTCTCTGAGACAGGGTCTCCCTCATCCCAGAGTGGCTTCAAACTTAGACGTAGCTGAGAGTAACCAAGCGTCACCACACCCTGGTCTGGAACACTAAATGTGTGACATAGCATTGACGGAGTCTGATGTATAATATCCGTAACAACAGGGAAGATAAGAGAAACTCTCATCACAACGCATTAAATGGGACTAGGAAGCAAGACAGAAGCAGTAATGTGGGTCCGGGTTGTGTCCACCACTGCTTGGGGAGGTGGAACAGTTTGACTGTGTGTATCCCTCACAGTGGCTGGACTGTAAGGAAGCGTCGAGACATCACGCAGGGGTTGGGAAAGCACAGAGATGTGGGAACAACAAAGCTAGTTCAGGGGTCCCGGACCTGTGACAAGGCCTGGGCCAAGGGGCTGTCTGACTCTTGGACATCCAGGAGCTGCTGGGAGTCACAAAAGAGCCTAGAGAACAAAGTCGAGGGGCCTGCAGGCTGCGGACAGCATCTAGCCAAGGTGGGGAAAGGGGAGCTCCGGCTGGTCTCAGCGGTGATTGCCTTTAGCTTGGCAGAGGCAGGCTGGAAGTGCAGGGAGGCCTTTGAGAGATTTAACTTCAGCTCTGTAGTCACATGCCTTTCCCATGGTTCCCCACAGCGGATCTTGATGGAAGAGACAGTCCATGGCTCTAAAGTGTTTATTGGCTGTTCATTGCGGATAATGGATGTATCCTGAACCGTACCCACTTCTCAGGTTGGCCAGAGATTAAATCCTTGTTGCACGGAGGAATGTTTGGGAAAGGAAGCTTATTGGCTAAGCCTGCAGGGCCTCTAGGTACCTCATTAGCTTGGAGACCTCTGTTCTGGGCCTACATGACCACAGGGCACATTCCTTAAGTGAGGAGTGTGGCAAGTGTTCCAGGCTAGGAGTCTGGTAGAGAGCAGGGAGTCGCCTAAGTTTCAGATGTGTGCCCACCATGTGTTCCGGTCTCAACCTGCTCTATCTTGCCAAGCTTTCTTGCATGGTTTTACCATCCCACAGAGTAAACACCCCTCAGCCAAGAACAATCTGGGTCCTGAAGTCACTGAAAGTAAACATGCACCTTAGTCTTCCAGCCTGGGAGGTCAAAGGTTCCCCTTTGTAGCCAGAGATGAGGCCCCAGGAGGACTGAATTAGAATCAGAGGGAGTGTGGTCCTTCTTTCTACATTGGGAGGAGCCCCATCTTCCTGTAAGCCTGGGGAGTTCTGCATTCTCTTCAGTATCTGGGGTACGAGAGGGTGCCTGGAAAAGCTAAATCTCAGGCATGCTGGACTCCAGGGCTGTTGACCTGTGTGTACTGGAGACTCCAAGGAGAGCCAGCCTTGGAGGAATCGAATCTTCGTGTTTATCTCAAAGGGAACATTTTATTGGTTGTCATCTGTAGATCTAGTAGCAGAGAGAGTACAGTGGGCATGAGATGAGAGGCAGGCCTCAAGGGCTGCACCAAGGGAGCACTGTCCTGTGAGCCAGCCATGGTCTGGTCATACAGGCTGACTCTGCCTTCCTTCTGACACGTACCATGTTCACCTCACACGTAAAAGGTTCCTGGTTTGAAACCAGGCAGAAACAGTTTTAAACGGTTTTCTCTGTGTCCATGAAAACCTGTGTCTTGTTGAAAATAATAAAAAAAAATGTTCCTAGGAGAAAGAAGCTGGATCTGAAGTTAATTCAGTGGTGCAAGGTAAATTCATGTTATTCCTCCTGTCAGCTCTGCCACACTGACATGTACTCTTCTATTAGGGTCCTGGGGTATTTTAGCAGTTGGCAGTTGTATGGGCTGCAGAGGCTGCATGGGATTCCAGCTCTTCAGAGCAAAACTCAGTTCTGGGAGCCAGGAGTCTAAGAGGGAGGAGGATAGGGCTGTCAGAGAGAGACCGCCCCCACCTTCTCCCATCTCCAACAGGCATCTGCTGAGTTCCCCGGGCCTGCTAAACTGTCCTTTTATCCTCAATAAAAGCAATACATCCTAATGAGGTCCCCAGGCAGCACCTCGGAGGCAGGTGGAGTGAGCTGGGCCTCATTATCCCTCAGACAGAGTGGGGGTGCTGACAGAGGGGAGAAGGGAGGACTTCACTTTAGCCTGCTCACTGTCTGGATAGCTCTTCATGCCGTTGGAGGCAGGGGGAAGGAGAGCATTGACAGGACAGTCTCTACGGAGACAGGCTGGAACAAGCGCCAAGGAAGCAAGCAGCATAAAGAATCTTGGACTGTGTACCGGCCTCAGCTGAGCTTTCCAGGAGCCCCTCTTGCTAAACCTCCGGCTGTCATCAGAGTTGGCAGTACTTGGGTATGAGTGGTCTCCCCGTGTGGTTTCTTCCTGGGAGACTGAGATTCTCAGATTTCGCTTCCAGTGGGCACCGTTAGAGTGTTGGGCACCAGCCGTAGTGATGTCTGGGGCCCAGAAGGCCACTTTCCAGTTGGGAGAATCCTCCTGCCCTGGGATTCATGGTGGGAGGGAACCATATGGTCTAGGACAGTGCTTCTCAGCCTTCCTAATGCTGTGACCCTTTAATTCCCACCTCATGCTGTGGTGACCCCATCAATAAAATTATTTCATTGCTAATTCACATCTGTGAATTTTCTACTGCTAAGAATCACAATGCATTCCTGCAGCCTCTGCTCCACACTTTGTCTCTGTAACTCCTTCCATGGGTATTTTGTTCCCCCTTCTAAGAAGGATTGAAGTATCCACACTTTGGTCTTCCTTCTTCTTGAGTTTCATGTGTTTTGCAAATTGTATCTTGGGTATTCCTAGCTTCTGGGCTAGTATCCACTTATCAGTGAGTGCATATCATGTGTGTTCCTTTGTGATGGGGTTACCTCACTCAGGATGATATCCTCCAGGTCTGTCCATTTGTCTAAGAATTTCATACATTCATTGTTTTTAATAGCTGTGTAGTACTCCATTGTGTAAATGTACCACATTTTTACGGCCCCACCTGGGGATCCATCCCATATGCAACCATCAATCCCAGACACTGTTGTGGGGGCTAACAAGAGCTTGCTGACAGGAGCCTGATAGAGCTGTCTCCTGAGAGGCTCTGCCAAGGTCTGACAAATATAGCAGTGGATGCTCACAGCTGTCCATGGGACTGAGCACAGGGTCCCCAATGAAGGAGCTAGAGAAAGTACCCAAGGAGCTGAAGGGGTTTGCAGCCCCATAGGAGGAACAACAATATGAAGTAACCAGTAACCCCAGAACTCCCTGGAACTAAACCACCAACCAAAGAAAACACATGGTGGGACTCATGGCTCTAGCTACATATGTAGCAGAGGATGGCCTGGTTCGTCATCAGTGGGAGTAGAGGCCCTTGGTCCTGTGAAGGTTCCATGCCCCAGTATAAGGGAATGTCAGGGCCAGGAAGTGGGAGTGGGTGGGTTGATGAGTAGGGATAGGGGGTAGGGGATTTTCAGAGGGGAAACCAGGAAAGGGGATAACATTTGAAATGTAAATAAAGAAAATTTTTTAAAAATCACAATGCAAATATCTGATATGAGGCTATCTGATATGTGACCCCCCCCTGCCCTTAAGGGGGTTGTGAACTAACAGGTTGAGAAACACTGGTCTTGGTTCACACAGACACTATCCAGAAGGTGAAGGTTGACCACATCCAGGTCCACCTGAGGCTCGCTGGTCTGAGTGGCTTAAGCTAATCCCTCAGGGCCCTTGCTACAGTGGATGAGTTCAGGTCTGATCAGGACTAGTTCAAGCATGATGGCTTGGTCATCCTGGTTAGCTTCTCTCAGTCTCCTTTCTGGAGCCTGCAGAGATACCTCTGTCTCTCTGTCTCTCTGTGTGTGTCTCTGTCTCTGTCTCTCTGTCTCTCTGTGTGTGTCTCTGTCTCTGTCTCTCTGTCTCTCTCTGTGTGTCTCTGTCTCTGTCTCTCTCTGTCTCTCTGTCTCTGTCTCTCTCTCTCTGCAGCCTGTTGGCTCGTGGCCTCCTCAGTGCTGCTGCTTTTTAAGAAATTAAAATAAATGTAGGCATCACCGCGCGCATTTTATCATCGAAATGAGTCTGTTAAAAATCCACAAAGAAACATCTTCCTGGCTTCTGGGAACACAGTGAAAAGCACGTGTCGGCTGAACTACCTGGGAAATGCATCTTAATTAGCACCTTTTCCTCATTTTCCGAAGACGCCTGCATTCATCTTTTTCCATGGGCTCTGCCCCCTTCTGCAGCTTTCTAGCTGTGATAGTCTGCTAAGCACTAAGTTTCTGGAACCTAGGCAAGCAAAAACATCACCTGAGGATTTCTCCGGACAGGAGGCTGCTTGGCAGCATGTGTGGGGACAGTTGGAGGCTGGGGGTGTGGGGGATGAGGCTGGAGGAACAAGCTCTCCTTGGATCCAGGATCCAGCTTCTCTCATTCCTTAGTTCCACGTTTTGCCTAATGTGTCAGTTGAGACAAGATGCATCCAGTGCAGCACCTACCATTTTACGGGTCTAGAAGGGCACAGGTGAGAAGCAGCAAGCCCACTCACCCCATGGTATGGCGCCCTCATCTGTAGAACATCACATCTTTCCAGACAAACTCAGTTCCTCTAGCCCTCTGTCACCTCACCCATCCACAGTGCAGATAGCGCTCACTCTGCCCCCGTTCTCTCTGAGTTTTCCTCTTCTGTAACTGGAGTCCTGGAGTGCATCTGCCTTTTGTGAGTGGGTTAGTTTACTCAGCCTAGTGTCCTCAAAGTTCTTCTGTCTAGTGGGAGGTGTCAGAATTTCCTTTCCCCTTTGAAGTCAAATTCTGTTTTGAAGGCCACAGTGTGTCCATCCATACATCATTTATCTATATGCCCATCTATTCATCCATCCATCCATCCATCCATCCATCCATCCATCCATCCATCCATACATCATTCATTTATATGTCCATCCATCCATATATCCATTCATTCATCTGTCCATCGGTCTGTCTGTCCGTCTGCCCATCCATCCATCCATCCATCCATCCATCCATCTATGCATACATACATACATACATACATACATACATACATACATACGCACATCCCAGACATTGGGGCACTGTGACTCTTTCTGTGGATTGTGGCTGTTACCTTTTTGCTTTTACAATACACTCAGCTGTGTCTTTTCAAAATCTTCATTCCCAGAGCGGACCTAGTTTTGTCCAATCCCATAAATACTAGTGACTGAGTGCAAGGCCTGACTACTGCTGAGAAACGAAACCAGAAGGCAGAGAGATAAGACATAGAGATGCCAGGTTACTGTTTACCAATACAGGGAACATACTGCCTTGTTTTGATTTACTTGCAAATATTATTTTGAATTATGTATATAAGGGTGTGTCTCTGTGCATATGGCCAGGTGAGCACAGGAGGTGTCAGCAGAGTCCGGAAGAGAACATCAGATCCCCTGGAGCTGGAATTACACATAGGCAGTCATGAGACACCGCATGTGGGTGCTGGGAGCAGAACTCGGGTCCTCTGTAAGAGCAGCAAGCATTCTTAGCTGCTGGGCTAACTCAACAGCCTCTGTCTCGTTTCATTCTTTATTTAACGGGCATTGAGGCTGAAGGCACCTTTTATATCCTAATCTATGGCCTATGTTTTTCTCTCTTGGGATTTCTTTTGCCACCACATGTTGTAAAGGATTTCCAGGAGCCCTTCAAGCATGGGAAGACTGCTCTGCTCTCTGTCTGCAGCTTGGCGTTTACACGTGGACACTTTTCCTTTTATTTTATTTTATTTTATTTTATTTTATTTTATTTTATTTTATTTTACATGGGTTCTGGCTGTCATGGAGCTAAGGTACGTTCTTGCTGCTTCATAGACTTGCTGGTGGAGACGGGAAGAGAAATGTGATCCCCACAAGCCAGGGATTGAAGGAACACATTGGCTCTGCAGATTACAAAAGTAAATATTGCCTCACAGATTAAGCTTTTAAAAAACTTCCAATCTTCTATTCATCTGGGACCTATTTTGGTATCAGTGCAAAAGACAGATCTGCCTTACTGTTTCCTCGAATGGCTAATTACACTAATTATATTGATTGAAATATTTGCTCCTTTTCCCTTCGATTTGAAACAGCCCTTTATGCTAATTCTCTCAGTCTCCCTCTCTGTCTGGGTCTCTCTTTTCCAGCCTCAGGTTAACATGTTCTTCTAGCTACTGGAAGCTTACTATCAGGTTTCCTGTGCTGAGAGGGAGAAGCAAGCCCACCAATGTCTTGACTTCATGCCCACTTACTTGGCCTTCTTTCTAGGGCCTGTCACCGGCAGAGACAGCGTCCCCTGTAATCTAGACGTGTCTACTGGCCCATCTGGTCTCTTGTTTGCTGCTGTGCAGTGCCGGGGGCAGGTGTGAGAGTGGGACTCCTCCTCTGGACACCCTATCTCAGCCTCAGATCCATCCATGGGTTCCCATTTCAGCCACCACCCAGGTGAGGCTACTGTTCTTCAATCCAGAATGTCCAGTTCTCCTCTTCGTTTTGTTAGCTGTATCTGTGCCCACAGTCTCAACACAACCCCTCGCCCTCATCCAGCCCACCCTGCAGTTTCCCTAACTCTACACTGGGCCAATATAATCAGAGGTTCATGGTGAGCAAGTGGGGAGTCTTGCCTGGAGCCATCTTTCTGTATGGTACTGCACTGACCACCCCCATGTTTCTGGAAGCTTTATTCCAAGCCAAACTCTAGTTACATGGTTCCACTTGCAGTCTCTCTCACCTCCCCCCTCCCAACAGACACTTGTTCATCTTGTTAGCCACAACCAGCCACTGCTTGCATAGCTAAAATGCATTCCCCTCACCCCCCCCATAAGAAACCGTAGGTGGAGCTAAATTTCCCTGGTCTGAATGTTTGTGTCCCTGTAAATCTTACGTTGGCATATTCATGCCAAGGTTGGGAAGTGGGGCCCTTGGGAGGTGGTGAGCTCAATGGTTAGGCCAGTCCCAAATCTATATGTGGCTAACACCTCCCCTCTAATACTCCTGAGTTATTATTAAAATCTATATTCCATTTTTGCTGCCCTAGACCCAGCTGGGGAGGGGGACCTGGGGCCCCTCTTCTCTGGCTCTTACATGATTGGTGTGCTCTCTCTTCCACATCTCTCAGGCCTGGTTCTCTCTCTCTCTCTCTCTCTCTCTCTCTCTCTCTCTCTCTCTCTCTCTCTCTCTCTCTCCTTGCCCTGGAATCCTAATGTTCTGCTTCTGTCTCACTGCCCAACCTGTTGGGTGCCGGCAACTTTTTTTACCATCTTGGGATCAGGGACCCTCAGCATATCACATGCAGATTCCTGTGCAATTTTGGGAACCCAATTAATATAATAAAAGCATTAGACCAAATCCACAAACACTTGGCTTTTTCTCTCAGGTACATGATTCCATTCTATGGTCACAGTACATGTCACAGGTCAAGCAGCTAGGCTGGACCTGCCCCATCTGCCCTTGACTTTTCTGTCACTGGGTGTGTCTGATAGGGTGTGTACTGTGTGGAATGAACATGTAAGTTTGTGTTATAGCACCCAGCACTGTGGACCCCCTGGCCACTGGACCTTCCTTCCCAGCCTGTCCCCATGCCTGCTTGATTTAATTTTCGTGATCACTCAGAAGCTCAGCTCATTCAAATAGAGATGTCCTGGGCAAAGAGGCTTGGGGACAAAGGACTCAGAGCCTCCAGGGTGGGACAGGGAGGGCTCTAACTGAGCATTGCAGGATGACAGGCCCCAGAGTAGGAGTGACAGGTGAAGCCCTGCTTTGGTCAGCCCTTCTTTCTTAGTGTCCCTAGCCAGGATGCCTGGAGGTAGGTGTGCGTTTACATTTGTGTGTGCATGTGTGTGTACATATGTGTACATGCATGTATGCATGTGCCTGTGTGCCTGTGTGTGTGTGAATGTATGCATGTGCGTGCACATGTTCATGTGTGTACATGTGTATGTATGTATGTGTGTGCATGTGTGCCTTGTTTGTGCATACATGTGTGTACATGCATGTGTGCATGTGTTTGTGCATGTATGTGCCCATGTATGCCTGTTTGTGTGTGTGTACATGCATGCACATGCGCATGCTCACAGGCACGCACATGTGTGCACATGCAGCAGGGTCTGAGTTTTGTGTTGGAAAGCTGAAGACGGGGTGGGTATCAGTCATCCTCCTAGGATGGATCACAGGCTCCAGGCCCCTTATCATCTGGCATCTGCTTTATAGCTGATTCCTGGGTGGCCTCTGGTGATGTTTCCAGCACTTCCTGTCACTGATAGATCAGCAGAACCATGTTGCCAGCTCATCTTAGGGATCAAAAATGTGGAGTCAGGCCCAGGCCCCTTCTGTAGTCCCAGCTAGCCCAGGGGCTGAGGCAGGAGTGTCACTCAAGTTCTTGAGTTTGAGACCAGCCTGAGCAACATAGTGAAAGCCAGAACAAGACAAAAAAATTAGATTCTTCTGGAGCAAAGACCCTTGACCTTTCTTCCTTTCTTCTTCATTAGTCAAGGAGTTTGGTTTTAATTATAACAATAACTTGACCAGATTGGAAAATACTACATTTCTTGGAATTTCACAGGGAAGCTCCAACTGCTGGCCATGGCCCTCAGGGTCAGAGGTCAGCCCTGCTGCCTGTTTGCTGACACTTGTCCCTTTATTGAGTGCATAAGAACCTGCTCACCCCACTCTGCTGGCTCCCTATTCTCTGAGGCCTGCTGACCATTGCTTTCACTGCCTCTCTCTGGTTGCAACCCTGACCCTGTCCTGTACGAAGGCCTTTTAATTAAAAAAAAAAAGCTGATTGGCTATAGGCTAGTCAATTACAATGGAACTTGCTCTTGTGGCCACCCTCACACAACACCTGTCAGGAACATCATCTAGGTATGCTGTCTGCAGGTGTGATGCTGGACCAGCCATGCTCCCTATCATCCCTGCTGAGGTAAGCCTGGGCATACAGCCTCTGGCACCCCTTGGCATCTGCTGGCTATCACCCAGGTGAGTCTCCACTGTCCTCCTGAACAGGATAACAACCTTCCTTAGGGAAAGGAAGCAGCCAGGCCAGTAGGTGCCTTTCTTCCTGTGCATAGAAGGAAATTGTTAACTCAACTCTCATTATACCATTCTCTGGATGCCATGGCTCTCCTTGCCTTATTTACCTATTGGTAATTGCTATGAAGCACCTCTTTCCATCCTGCTGGGACAGGTGCACACGTGGCCAGTGGCCACCCAAAGCACAGCCTGTTGTTGTTGGAGCCAGTCCATCGGCATCCTTGCTGCCTCGCCATGGCTAATAAAACACCCGTAACAACACCGGAAAAGCCGACTTCCCCCTGCACTGTACTCTAATAGAGTCAGTCTTCCAGGGCATGCTTTAATACTGTTAGAAGCAAATCAAAATTAATGAGATTACCGCCTTTGAAATGTTATATATAATTAACCTCAAATTAAGGACAATATGTGTTTGAATTTGCCAATCAGTAACACCTCGCAATTGCCCAAATACACAGTGGCAAACAGGAGGTGTTGATGCTATAACCACGATTGAACTTGCTCTTTATGACTCGAGAACGATGGCTTTGGGGTCCATTGGTAAGTCCTTAGAGCAGTCTGGGGAGAGAGTGGGAGGCTCTGGTCAGACTGGTCTACCACTGTGTCCCAAACTAGCCCCCCCCCCAGCTGAATAGCTATAGCTGTGAACTATATTGAACTCCCATCCAGTCACTATATTTTTGGAAATCTTACCTATAGCTCTATAGATGAAGGCCTAGGAAGGCTCCCATTAGCTGCTGTGAGAGCCTCCCCGTAGCACCCACCCATGGTGACACAAGTGCTTCTGGGTCTATGCTTTCCTGAAAGAGAGTAGAGCACCCATTACTAACCATATCAGCTGGCTACCACACTGCATGAGTGTCCTGCCTAGAAGAGTCAGGAAGATGGGCCAATGGTCAGATGCACTGATTATAAAAAGGTCTCCTCGTGCTTGATTTGTAGAATATATTTCATATGGTTCCTAAAGTCCCTTAATCATTTCTCCTCAAAGCCCTAGGATGTATGTGAAGTGGGTTTTATTTTTATTCTGCGAGCAAAGAAATGGAGGCCAGAGCGCTGTAGTGTTTGGCTTGGGATTGCACAGTGGCAAAGGGGCAAAACTCAGTGTTTTACAGAAAGGATAAGCTTTCTTCACTCTGGGGCATCCTGTGAGTTTGGAGCAGATCATCACTGAGATCCTCTTAAAAGACCAAGCACTTTTTTTTTTCAATACAGAGTTTCTCGGTATAGCCCTGGCTGTCCTGGAACTCACTCTGTAGCACTCGGGAGGCAGAGGCAGGCGGATTTCTGAGTTCAAGGCCATCCTGGTCTACAGAGTGAGTTCCAGAACAGCCAGGGCTACACAGAGAAACCCTGTCTTGAAAAACCAAAACCAAAACAACAACAACAACAACAAAACCCAAGCACAGCCCAGTCCAGCTCACTGTAGCCCAGTCCAAATCAATCCAGTCCAATCTTTCACCCCTACTCTCAGCTCAGCTCAGCCCAGCCCAGCCCAGCCCAGCCCAGCCCAGCCCAGCCCAGCCCAGCCCAGCCCAGCCCAGCCCAGCCCAGCTGAACCTAATCCAGCTCAGCTCAGCAGAACCAGTATCCCCACTTGTATGTCACCTGCCACAGTCTCTATGTGACTAACCAGATCCCTCTGTTGTGTCTTCTGTGCCCAGGCTAGGAGCCCTGCATCCTGACAGAGAGCCCCTAGTACACGTAGAACGTGGTTGTGTTTGCTGCCTCCTTCTCCTCCTCAGATCCTGTCATGGCTCTGTGCCTCCAAGTTCATGTGGCCATGGCTCCTTCCCATCCAAGGGAAGGGATGCAGCTATAGCATCCAAGAGCAGCTCCTCCAGGGAAAACATGGAACAGATGACAATCACGGAGACGTGGTGCCATGTCTTCTTCCATAATGATTGTTCACCAAAAACCACAAACACAATGCCATAGACATAGTGTTGTGAATTCAGTGAAGACAAACACTTGGATGATGTCACTCTGGGTCAGAAGGTCCCAAAGTCCCAAGAGAGTTCTTATAGATGACAGAAACCACGTGAAGATGTGTGAGTTACTTTATTTGCTGTTACAAAAGTACCTGCCAAAAGCAAGTTAAGGGAGGAAGGATTAGTCCTGGCTCACAGTTTGATGGTACAGTCCACCATGGTTGGGAAGTTATGGTGACAGGAGTGTGCGGCAGCTGGTCACATTGTACCCATAGTCAGGAAGCAGAGATGAATGTCAATGGTCAGCTGTCTTTCTTCTTTTCTTCAGTCCAAACTGCAGCCTAGGGGATGGTGCCACCCAGATTGAGGGCGAGTCTTCCACCCTCTGTTTACGGAGTCAAGAAATTTTCTCACAGTCGTATCCTGAGGTTTGTCTTCAGGGATTACAGACCCTGTCACTATTAACCATCACCTAGCTGGAGCCCTACAGTGTCTGGAGCCTTCAGGAGCTGTAAGAGGTGGGCAGGAGCCTCTCCTGGGGCCTCCCGAGAGGTTAAACCCAGGGATGTCTTGTTTTCAGATGTCTGGCTTATAGTATAAAGAGAAAACAGCTTTCTGTTGTTTTCAGTCTGAGCATGTGGTGATTTGTGGGGTAGCCCTAGGAAGCTAATACACTCGAAATACTGCTTACATGACTCATTAACATCGATTCTGCAAGCTGCCTGTCATGTACCTGCTCCATCGCAGGTGAACTGTGGTTGGTGGAGCGACAGCGCACATCCATGCAGCTGTGTTCCTCACTCCCCAGGTGGAGCTAGCTTGTTGGGTCCCTGATGTGATACTTCCCTCATGCTTGCTCTGCCCGTGTCTCCTTTTTGCTTTATGCCAGCTTGCAGGTCCTTTGTCTCTGCAGTATTTGTCTCTGAGGCAGCAGGCAGCTCTCCTGCAAACAGTTGGCCCTGGAGGGCTGGATGGATGGCGTGGCTGGTGCTGAAGAGGCAGATGGCTTGGTTCATTAGGAGCAGGCCATATGTCAATCAGATGGGCATGTCCAAAACTCACTAATTTGGACAAACCAGCTCAATTCAGACTGGCAAGTGTTCACCGAGCCATGGTGCTAGGGGCTGGGGATTTGAAGGTAATTCCTGTTTGGGGAAAAGACATGGTACCAGATTATGTTGAGCCTTTTAAAAAAAATTAGAATTTGATTGTACTCGCTGAGCACAATTTGTAAACTAAAGGTAAAACAAACCTTAAAAATATAGGTGTCATTTATAAGTGCCTCGCCTGGAAACAGTCAGATTGCAGGTACAGGCCCTGGCTGTGTAAGGCTTGGGGCCCTGTGACACAGTAACCTGGCAGCTGGCTCCTCACCCTGGCTTCGTTCTGCCACTTGGCTCCGGTCACCTGTGTCAGTCTCCACAGCTGAGTCTGAGTCGGCTCAGCTGCTTTCTCTTACCTCAATTGATTGGATCAGTCTTCTGTTGTAGAGAATTTATGTTCTTCCAGGTTTTAAAGTCTCATCATTATTTTGAAAAGCGTATTAGTTTTATATTGTGAAATTACTGCCTGCCATGGAAAAATTACAACAGTGCAGAAAATTGTTAGAGAAGTCACCTGCCCCACCCCCGGACCCCAGAAGAGTGGCAAGATGGCTCCTTTATAGAAGTTTTATGCACCTACACACCCACTCTTCACCTGTGTGGCTTCTCCTGTGGAATCCAAGGCATGCTGGATATAATACATGTCTCCTCTATTATCTACTTTAGAATGTAAGCATGCAGGTCACAATACACCATGTCTGCTGTCTAGCATTCAGTAATCATCATCCTCCCCCTCTTCTTCCCTTCTTTCTTATCTGCCTCTCTATTATCTATCAATTTATCATCTTTCACCTATCTATTGATCAGTCAGCTACCAATCACCTGTCATCTATCAACCTATCATCTGTCTATATATATGCATATATGTATATCTGTGTTATCTGTCTATCCGTCTATCCTTCTATCTATCTATCTATCTATCTATCTATCTATGATCTATCTATCCATTCAACTATCTAATCTATCATTATATTTCTAAATCTATCATCTATTATCTATGTATAATCTATCATCTATCTATCAATCTATCAATTAACGATCTGTCTATCTATCTATCTGTCATCTATCCATCACCATCATCATTGTCATCATCTATCTTTATCTATTATTATATTAGTCCCTTTTCTGTTGCTGTGATAAAATACCATGAGCAAAGGCAACTTAAAGAAGAGAGAGTTTATTTTGGCTCATGGTTTCAGAGGGATTAAAGTCCACCATGGCAGGAAGGCATGGCAACAGGAACAGAAAGCTGAGCTATATCCTCAAGCACAAGCGAGTCATGAATAGCGAGGTTTCTCGTTACATTGCTAGGACATCTCTTAATTAAAACACAAAAACAATTTATAACATGAAATGTTCAATGTTTGTTTTTATTTGGGTGAATTCTTTCCTGAAGCGAACTCACACCATTCTTTGGACTTAGTAGGCTTTTCTGAGATTGTCTTAGTTATTGTTCTACTGCTGTGAAGAAACACTATGACCAAGGCAACTTATAGAAGAAAGCATTTAATTGCGGCCTTGCTTATAGAATTAGTGGAGAGAGAGAGAGAGAGAGAGAGAGAGAGAGAGAGAGAGAGAGAGAGACGCCCAGGCCTAGTGACATAGCTCCAACAACAAGGCCACACCTCCAAATCCTTTCTAAACAGTTCCACCAACTGGGAACCAAACATTGAAATCCATGAGCCTCTGGGGACCATTCTCCCTCAAACCACCTCAGAGGTAATTGAGAGTATGTTGCATGTGGCTTCCCTTCAGCCTTCAACTACTTTTGTGTGTATTTTCTTAAAACCACAAGCACCTGTCTAATTTGGCAGGTTATGATCAGAGTGATAGTGTCACCCTCGTGGAGACATTATTCAGAATCTACAGTGTCCCATCAAGAAGAAACCTCCTTGAAAGTCTGCACCTGTCTTCTGCTTTGACCCAGATGCTAAGATACTTCTGCCTTCAAAACACTATGGGTTGGGGTGGTAGTCTTCGAGAATGCATCGTCATTTCCATTTATCCTGTGTTTCCTCAGCACTGAACTCAGGATAATCAATTCCTGCAGAACACTGAGGCTGAATTCCTCTCAGGAAGGTGCCTCAGGGACATGTGGTGTCGATGTGGCCCATTGTGAGCTGAAGTTGATGGTTTGGTAGGAGTGGGATCTCATGGAGAAAGAATGTGGGCTTTTGTAAATGTCCTATTACTCTTCTTTTGCTGATTATTTTAACCACCCGTTACTGACTTTTGTTTAAATAAATTATTATTGCAGTGGTTAATAAACAGTAAATTTTGAATTCCATTAACATCCTTCTTACCCCAATCACTAGTTGGTTTTCTGTTTTAAGGAACCTATTAATATATGAATTTATTTATCTGCCACCAATCTGTCTATCCACCCATTCACTTACCAATAAATTAATCTATCATCTATCCATATACACACCCACCTATTCAACTATTCATTTATCCATGTGTACACCTGCCATGTATCTAATTACACATCTATCCACCCAATCAGTCTCTGTATCTACCCATCCATTTACCCACCATTGATCTGTCCATCCATCTATCCATCTATCCATCTGCTTACCGATATAGCGATCCATCCATCACCCATCCATTTATCTATCCACCCATCTATCTACAAATAAAATCATCTGTTCTCAATTCATACAGTCACCCATCCATATATCTGCCTACTTCACCTATTGATCCATCCATCCAACTATCCATCCACTCACTCACCCACCTACCCACCAGTCAGGATTAATCTGTTAATCTATCAGTCCATCTTTGCATCTGTGCGCCCACCCAGTCACCCACATTAGCATGCATATGGGTTTCTGCTCTCTGCAACATGCACCAAACCTTTACTATTTTAAAGTTAAAGTTCAAATCCTCCCAGAGTTGGCTGACAAGAGCATGTAAGCTAACCCTTTCTCTTGTGGACATTTCCCATAATCCTGTAATCTTTTCCTTACAGGATAGTTTATGCTCATTCCCTGCTTCCTCTCCCTGGGCCATTTTCCAAGCCCCATAGCTTCTTTCATGGAACTGTACTCCAGGCATCCTTCTGCTCTTGATGCTGTACTTGTGAATCATTGTTTCTAAAGCTTTGCAAGGAGAGAGCCAAGAAGAGTGTTTTTTCTAAAGGAGTGTGTATCACACCCACATTTATCCTGATGTTTCCAGTTCAGATATGTGTGTACAGGATTTGTTTTTTGCTATTTAACATCTTGGCTTTTATCTCTTTTATCTTACACCAAAGATCTTCTTTCTAATACTATTAACATAATTATTTTCTTGCTTTGTCTAAAGTGTCACATCTTTCAAAATAACCATAACAGTGTCAAGCTTAACAGTTAAGATTTACATGGTTATTTTCTTGTCTTTTGAGATATATATATATATATATATATATATATATATCCAAAGAGCTTTGAACACTGCCTGTTTATATGTCATTGAATAACTGTTAAATGAAATGTCTCACATATAATGAGAACACTGTGTCTTATCTGGGAGAGAGGAGAGACAGAGAAACAGATACTGTATTGAGTAATTTGAAATGTAAAATAATTTCTCTCTTGAAGGCTGCACATCAGCTTATACAGTCATGTTCTTCCTTTCATTTTGCTTCTAATTTGGTGGAGGCACTGGCTCTTGCTTTTGGTTAGCTAACGTTGACTCTTCTGTGCATTCTTCGTGATGGCTGCATACTACTCCGTCCACTGCAAGAATGGACCCACGTTTTATCTAGCCGTTCTACTGGTGTCCATTTTTCTCAGCCTTGTTTTCTTTTCTCTCTTAATATAACAAGCTTGCTTGCACCAGTGTGAATATGAGCATTTCAGAGAACAAAGCTGTGCAAACGTGGAAGCTTCCTGAAGGAGATGATATTGAATGAATGAAATGCGTTAAGACCGGGGTCAAATGAGCCTAGCAAAAGGGCCGAGGGCAGCGTGGGGGTGAGGGGTGTAAGAACGGCAGAGGTGCCTTCTCTGAGCGCTTGGGAGAGCTGGCAAGGTTGTGCCTGCTGGTGTTTGAAGACTGTGGAGGAAAATGAAGCCTGGCCAGCAGCAGGGCAGGGAGGGCAGGCAGCATTCGGGAAAGCAGACTCCAGTGAGTGTGCGGGTCTGTTGCAGGGAGCGGAAACCCCTTGCTTTCAGCAAAACCACTGCATGTTCTTATGCAGATGTCTGGTGGACAGAAAGTCAGGCAAAATGGGAGAAGGCAGATGAGGAGGAAGAGGAGGTGGAGGAAGAAGAAGAGGAGAAAGAAGAGGAGGAGGAGAGGTAGAGAATGGGGAGAGTTGGAGGGGAAGGAAGATGAGGAAGAGGAAGAAGAGGAGAAAGAAGAGGAGGAGGAGGAGAAGAAGAGGGAGGAGGAAGAAGGAGAAAGAGGAAGGAGGAGGAAGAAGGAGATAGAGGGGGGATGGGGAGATAACAGCAATCCTCACAAGAAAGCATCCAGTTCTCTCACCAGGCTATCGATTTATGAGGATGGAGACATAGAGACAGAGAGAGGCTAAGCACTTGTCTCCCTGCTTAGGGTGGGTCTGGCCCCTAGCATCTTTTGCCTGCTATGAAAAGCAGGGGTGAGGCCTACCTGGTGCTGACATGGTGATTCCTACAAGCAGAGGCTCGGTGGTGTTTGTTATGGGTGTACTGCCCAGATCAACATCATTTGAAACATGCCCTGAAGTGACCAGGCCAGCTGAAGCTGAAGGGTCAGGTCAGTCCTGACCTGCCTCTCTCTGTGGGCAGAGGTGGTGAGGATCAGGAGTCATCTCAGGCTGGAAGTGAACTAGGAGTCTGCTGAAACACCTGGGGCAGGGGCCTGGTTATTTAAGATGTGTTCTCTCTCTCTCTCTCTCTCTCTCTCTCTCTCTCTCTCTCTCTTTCTCCCTCTGTATGTGAGTGAGTGTTCGTGTATGCACACACTTGTGGTGTGTGTGTGTGTGTGTGTGTGTGTGTGTGTGTGTGTGTGCATAAGGAAAGGACTAAAGATCCAGGATGAGAACCAAATTATCCCCACACATTCTCTAACAGGCCTCAGAATGACTCTTCTAGGGAAAGGTCACCTGCCCTTAAACCCTTACAGTTAAAGTGGCAGGAGAGTTGGCTCACTTAGTGAAATGCTTGCTGTGCACCCGTGTTAAAAAAAAATCTCTGTGCATATAAAAACAAAACAAAAATAAAAAAATATAACAACTCCCTCCTCCCCCCCAAAACCCAAAGTTGTGTGTGGTGGTAAATGCCCATGACCCCAGGGCTTGGGAGAAGAAGAAAGAAGGACCTCTGGGCTTGCTGGTCAACTAGCTTAACATAATGAGCATGTTCTAGTTCAATAAGAGACTCTGTCTAAAAACAAATTAATAAACCAAGTGTAGTACAGAGCAGCCAATACCTTCCTCTGGCTTCCATTACATACCTGAATATGTATACACAAACCTGCACGTGCATGTGCACACACACATGAATACAGACACAAGAGTCATGGTAAGTGTCTGTGGTTTACCTGCTTCTGGACCCTCAGCGTGGGAGCTTCCTGGAGTAGCTTGCATATGGTAGTTTCAGAGACAGCCTCATTCACGTATGAAGTGAGTTAGCTTCACCTTTGAATTAACTTGAATATGGAATCAGTAGTGTGGAGTAGTAATTTACATCTCAACAGCCATTGAACTTATTAAAGGTACTACTTATCTCCTCTTCAAAATGACCCTCGAGACTGGCCTCAAGCTGTCATTGTCACATGAGAGGGTGAAGAGGTTGAAGTTCCTGTGCACAGAGGCACCAGGCAGGCAGCAGCAGGCTGACAGCAGAGAGGGGTTGATTGAGGCTACCGAACAGCCAGACACAATTGGCCCCTACTAAAGGCAGATCATGTTCCAGGCAATAGTTTATTATGATTTAGGAGGCAGAGAATTGCACAGCATATGGTCAATAGGAGCTATTTGCTGCTTTCATAAGCCATTTTTCATATCATTAATTTTTTGCATATGTTTCATTAATTTTCAGGGCAATCCATATCCCCCCTTCCTGAGAAATACATCATTGCAGATGTGGGTGTTTCCTCACAGCCTTGTGCCATAATCTCAGCAGTAGTCTCAGAAATATAATGATGTATGGTTTATCCAAACTAAATCCAGCATTCACATAGTTCCTCTTTCATCCATCTGTCCCTTATCTCTCCATTCCTTTATCCATTATATCCATATCTTATCTCTCCATCCATCTATCCATCCATCCATCCATCCATCCATCCATCCATCCATCATCTCTCTATCCACTCATCAACCCAATAATTGATCCAGCAATCTTTGTTTATCTATATATTCTCATATCATCTATCCATTTTCATCCATCCATCTATCGATCCATCCATCTATCCATCCATCCATCCATCCATCCATCCATCCATCATCCATCCATCATCCATCCATCCATCCATCCATCATCCATCCATCTATCCATCATCTATCCATCATCCATCCATCCATCCATCCATCCATCCATCATCCATCCATCTATCCATCATCCATCCATCATCCATCCATCCATCATCCATCCATCCATCCATCCATCCATCCATCCATCCATCATCCATCCATCCATCCATTCATCCACCATCCATCCATCTATCCATACATCCATCCATCCATCCATCATACATCCATCCATCCTCACATCTATCTATCTACCCACCCACACATCCATCCCATCCACCTAGGAACCCATTCATCCATAGGTCCATGCACACATCCCTGCATGCATCCCTTCATTCACAGGCCTGTTAACTCTTTCACCGTGTCTTTCTTCACATCCGCTGAATTTTTACAATGTGACAGGGTCTGAGACAGGCACTGGGCCTGCAGATAGATGAGTAGAATGTAATCAACCTCTATGAGTTCATGACCACAGTAAGGACACAGGCAGATCGATGGCAATTTTCCCTGAGTGCTGCAGCAGAGATTGGTCCAAAGTGTTCTGAGAACCACAGGTAGGGCACCAGGAATCTGACTTGACCATTTTTCTGTTGTTTTTTTTAGAGAAATGGAGCATTAATGTTGGTAGAATCAGGGGCAGGAAAGACAACTGGGCTAGATGCTGTCAATCAATGGGACTTGACATGAAGAATTTGTAAATGTAAAGATGACCAAGAATTGTCTGAACTTGCAAAGGCTATACAAGATGGGAAGGTGACTGAGAGAAGGGAGAGCTGAGAAAAAAAGGATGGACACCACTGGCCTTTGATGCAGGCCAGGCATCCTCTTCCCTGAGTCACTACCCCTTCCTCTGCCTTCTCTGGCATCACATTTAGTTGTCCAGTGACCACCAGTGTCCCGGGTCTCACTCTCTTGTCAAGGTTTCCAGCTGCATGCACAGGCACCTGAAGCACAGCCATTTCTCCTAATACTTGATTTGAAGGAACCTGTGACCGCCCATGCATGAGTCTAAGGAGTGATCTCAGAGCCCTCGGGACACAGGAACATGGTCACCTACTCTCTCCTGCCTTATCCATCTCCTTCCTTCAAAGCACTGTTGGGTCACTTGACTTCCCACAGTGTCTCTTATTGTTTCCGAAGCATGTTTCACTTAGTCAGCAAGAAGTTGTGGAATGCCTTGGTGATGGAGATACGCATATCAATATCATAATCCATTAAGCTGAGGGGATGGAGAGCTACAAAGGGAGAGAGGATCCATGTATGGTCTGATGGTAGTGACTACGTGACTACAGGGAGAAGACTGATGACAGTCACCAGCAATGTGGGAGAACCAGAAACTCAAAGTCTGGGATGAGGTGATGACTCATGGGATACCTGGAAAAGAGCAGCTGTAGAGATGTGGGGGCAATGTCTGACTGGTCAAGAGGGAACCGGATGGCCAGGACTGGGGAAGAGAGTGTGTAGGTGGGCCAGGGGGCTGTCCTGCCTGCTGAAGTTGGCTTCTCTTCCTCCACCCAGCTCCTTCCATGTTACTCATATATACTCAGCTGTCCTTGCTCTCCAGAGGACACTCTTTGGCACCCTCTTTTATGCTCTGCCAGATCTACTGTCTCCCCAGAGCTCTGGGGCAGTCCCCAAATGGTCAGTCATCATCTTAAGAGATACTTGGTCTCCAGCAGCCTATTAAGCTGCCAGTGGCTCATTGAATTCCATGTCTGGCCCGGTAAATGCTCTGGTACTCATCATCAGCTGAGTACCTGCAGTATCTGGGCCAAGAGTGATGCTTCCATGAGGACCTTATGTTCTGCCTCAGGGAAACTGAGGCAAGGGCTTGCCAGAAATATGTATGCCTCTGTACCATCAGGGAACACGTAGGACCAGTGTGTTTCTGAGCTAGTAACAGGGGCCTGGGCTTATAACAAGAGCGGATGGACACAGGTCCTCACACTATCCAGAAGGCTCCCGTTGTCTCAGAAAAGTTCTAGGAAGGGTGGGCAGCATGTTTGCAAGACAAATCTCTCTCCCTCACAACTATGCCTGAGGCCAGCTCCAGTTTCCGTCTTCGCCCACGCTTGCTGCTTTTAGCCAGAGCAAGCTACAGGATCCTCTTGCCTGCTCCGAATTCCCAAGCACGTGGGCGGGGTGCTTGCTGACAGGGAAAGGAAGCAGACTGTTTCCAGTTGTTTATTTGACAAACCTGACTAAGTATTCAATAAGTTATCCTTCAAAACACCCTGTCAAAATCATCAGGACGGGAGATGGTGGTCCAGTCTTTTCAGGAGGGGAACATGGATGTGAGCATGCTGCAGCTGTGCTGGCTGGAGTCTGCCATTGAACACATATACTACTTGTCTGCTGTTGAGCCTCCTGGGCCCTCTGAACCTGGAAAGAGACCCCGTGATACACCCTGTCAAGGCTATTAAGCTGCCAGCGGCTCACTGAATCCCATGTCTGGCCCTGTAGTTGCTCTGGTACTTATTATCAAATGGGTGCCTGTAGCAAACAGGTCAGGAGTGATGCCTCCCTGGCTCAGGGAAACTGAAGCAGGGGCTGACCAGGGGTGTGTATGTCTCTTCACTGTCAGGGAGTAAGTAGGGCCGATGTTACACCAAATATTGCAGATTCCTTTGCCTTGAGTGGTCAGGAGAGCTTGGGTGGGCACCCACGGGTGGGCACCCACCCTTATGAGAGTATTTGAGTCAGCCTGACGTTAGTGTGGAGTAGTACCACGCAATTAGGGCAGTCCCCCCACCTCCTGACTTAGGGTTAGAGTAAGAATTAGACATTGTTATTGGTGCAGTAAGGTTGAGGTGCGAGAAATCTTCCGCCCTCATTTCCCTAGGTCACAGGGTGCCAACGACTGTCCTGTGCTGATCTGTGAGCCACAGAGCCCGTGCCAGCCCTGTGGACTCCCGTACCAGCCCTGTGTTCTCTCTGCAGGCTGTGTGAATGAGCCATGGGAGTTGCTCTCCCCTGGATTCCGGCTGTTGGGAATTAGTGCTCCCTCGTTGTACTGTCTGGGTTTTTTTTCCCCTTCTGCTGTGTTTTGTGAGCCATTACAAATCCTCATTTAGAAGACAGAATGGGTTATTAGATTTAATGTTTGAAAAGAATGCAACAGAATGGGAGCATCTGATGCGTAAGCCTCCGAGGTGGTGCTTCCGATTGGCTGAGTGGGCATACCCTAAATGGCCCTTCTTTGTCCCTGTCATCTCAGAGCAGAGCCAGAGGAGATAGGAGCCAGGGAGAGGTCTGGGAGACTCTAGTGACTTCTACACAGGGAGCCTTCTAGGCATGGTTGGTGTGAGGACAGGAGAGTTTCATATTGGCTGTGGGAGGAGTCAGTCTGTTGGTGTGTAGCCGTGGGGTGCAGGACTTCCTCTAGGACATGGGAAAGAAGCAATGGAGACTAGAGACCAAACAAAGGGACATGGTGCTGCGGATGCTGGCCAAAGGGACATGGTGCTGCGAATGCTGGTCCCTCGGGGGTGAGATGTCCTGGGTCTAGGATTGAAAACCACAGTCTGGGATGGACCCATAGCTGCTCCATAGATCTGAAACTGCTAGACTGACCACACTTATGGGGGGTCTCCCATGAGCCATGCCCTGGTGTAGGGGTGGGGGTGCTAGTCGCTTTGTCGCTCCAAATAACCTGCTTCTATTACAGTCTTAGAAAGCCCGCAGACCCCTGAGGAGAAAGGCTGAGGTAATTAATGGGAAACTGAGGTCTATATTATAAAGTTTGCTGAGCAATGGCGTCTGCGTTCCACTTGCTGTTAAGTGTACAGTGTGTGACAAGGGACACAAACATGCACTTTTGTTTGTTTCTGCAGTCGATGAGCTCATGTTGGAAGGTTAACATCAACTTCATGATGTCCTTTCTGAACTTAAGGACCTTCCCTCTACGAAGAAATACAGGTATCGTGGTCTTTGGTTGTTCCTTGGTATGACACAGTTCAAAGTCTGTCTCTCATCTTGGGGTCTTCTTTCCAAATCTACGTCTTAGTCTGATGAGGAGAAAATAAGACATTTTCAAGTTTAAGCACAGAGGCTTCCAGCCCCATACCAGTCAGGTGCTACTGAAGACCACCAGGCTGGTGAACACCTTCAAAATAGAGAAATTGTTCATCAGAACCTCTGGAATCAGAGTTCCAGTCAGTCGTGAGCTGGATGGCATGTGTGCTGGGAACTGAACTCAGGTCCTGAGCAAGGGCAACACAAGCTCTTTACTGCTAAGCCATCTCTCGAGGATCACAGTGCAGTTTTAAACAAGGCAGCCCACACTGGGTCAAGCATTCTTTTCCAATACATTAATAAATGATGCCTTGGTTGCTATGGTTACCTTTATTTTAAAAGAACATTTTTGAGAGTTTCACATTATCGTTAAAAAGTAAAAAAAAAATCAATATTGAACTTCTATAACCAGAGAGAGAGAGAGAGAGAGAGAGAGAGATCTATACAGTACTAAGAGTATTTTTCACCTCTTCCTTTTGTATTCAAACAAAAACAAACAAAACCAAAGCCCTCATCTTTGAATAAGTTCTCAGTGGTTCTACACACCACGCTCCTTCCTTGAGGCAGAAAAGCTATCAGGCCTATGGATAATTTCAGCCTAACCAGGCCCCATTCAGGGTTGCTTTCAATTTGTTCCTTTTGGGTCAGGTGTCCAAGTCATACCAAAGACTGTAGCTGGAGGTAGGTGGGTGCTTATTGGCCAAGCCTTGGCTGCATGGCTGGCTTCTTGGTGCAGAGGAAGAAAGAAGCCAGCCTCATGTGAATGGCAGGATCTGAGGTACAGAGGTATCTCAGGAAGGAAGTTAGGTACCCTAGGACTCACTAGGACTCCAGAGAGTGCAAGAAGGTAAAGACCAGAGAGTTGTATTCTAGGGATAGGAAGCTAGGGTCGTGTTGTATTCTAGAGGTGATGGCTTCTGAGATGCTGGGGACAGAGGTCTTGGTACAGAGAGATGAGTGGGAAGGGGCCAGACAAGCTGGGAAAAGCCAGGGAAATGAGGCCACAAAGAAAGGGACAGTGTGGGAGGCGAGGCGAGACACCACGCAATGCCACCTCCTGAGTGCCACCTGTGTTGCTAAGCACGCCATACGTATTAGCTCATTAATTCTGAGCCCTGGAAAGTAGGTGTTATGATCTGTGTTCATGCCTCTCTGTTCAGCAAGAAACACAGGTTCTGAGAGACTCATTAACTTGGCCCAGGCCACCCAGATACTGGTGGTAGAATTGTGAGGAGGAGACTTGGCGGATGGTGCTAGTTACTGTTGGGGTTTTGTCTGTTGCTATATATTCAAATGCTAAATTCTGTATCCCATCTTGGTGGCCCCAAGACCGAAGATTTTCACTTATACCAGTCTTTGTTGTGTAAATCTTACCACCTAATTATCCCTGTTGGGTTAATTGGAAAGTTGTTGGCAACCTGTAGTTGGGCAGAAGAGAGGTAGGCGGGGTTAAAGGTTCCTAGGGCTTGGGGTGTCAGGCAGGGACCACAAGGGAGAAGGAAGAGAGAGGGAATAGGGTAATATGGACCATGAGCTTGTGGCCATGAGGATGCAGAAGCAGCTTAAAGGAAACATATGGCAAGCAATATATTGGGGTTTAAGGCATGAAGGCAGACAAAATAGCCTATAAGGTTGATATCGGCCCAGCTCCAGTGATTTGAAGCTTATTATACTTATAAACATCTCTATGGCTTTTATTTGGGCAAGAGCTGGTTAAGGAACTGCCGCCATAGCAATTAATTCTATTAACCATAGAATATTTAAATCACACTGTGAGTTATGATGCAGATAAAGAGGGGGCAGTTGGTTAGTGAGAGGGGAATGAAATCAGACACCAGGGGCTTTGAAAGGGGAGAAAGCTAAACTTCTGTCATGCTTTGGGGGCTCAGCAGGAGGTCTGTGGGGTTCTGGGAGGCAAGGTGACCCAGCTTCCTATCCCTAGTCTTAAGAAGTGGATTTGGGGACTCTATTGAGAATCTCCCTGACTATCTTAGTTTCTGATGGCTGTCCCTGCCTCCAAGTGGCAGAGACCTCAACGGGAGGCCTGCTCTCACTTCGGGCCTGGAGCTTTGCCCATGGTCAAGCTTTCCTGGAGGGTCCCTGGCCCTTCTTGTGAACTTGTTCTTTGTAGGAAAGCACTGTTATGTGTATTCCCTTTTGTCCTTCAGAGGTACACTCCCACTGAGGGGTGTCACAAATATTTCTGGGGGAGCTTGGCCAGGAGACACTACTGGGTTAGTCTCGTTCTTTTCTCTTGATAGTGACCACTCTCAAGCCAGGATAGAGCGTAGCTGCCCTTTGAGTTCAGCTGAACATCCTCTTCCACCTTCCCAGGGACTTCCTCATGGTGGTTGGCCCAGATCCTTATCTCTCAGTCATCAGTGAGGCTGATAGAAACTCATTTATTTTCCCCTATAAGGTTGGCTCAGACTTCTGTCCTCTTCAGAGCAAGCCCATGCCCTGAGCAGACAGACCTCACACTCTTCTGTTACTGCGCATGCCCCCTGGGCTAGACTCTCCCTCTTCCTTCCCTTCCATGGCTGGAGACTCTGGAAGCTTAGGTGTAAGTAATTCCTCACTAAGTACCCCTGGGAGCTCACGAGTCAGTTTTCCACTGTTCTGAGCACACGCTAGAGGAGTGAGCTGTGGCGTAGACCTGGCGAGCTCAGCTCACACAAATTACATTTTCCAGATCATAGATACTTTTAATGCAGATTCGCACAAGCCATCAATAACACCATGGGAACAATGCCTTTCATCGTAAGCCCGTCGTAAAAATAAACACTGTGACGGGATCCCATCGCACTCTCTGTGATGTACTACTCGCTCGGGGCGTGGGGGGGTGGTGGGGATGGGGTTGAACATACAACAGCTGTCTGATCCCACAGCCTGGCGGACAGATCTGTGAGGAGCGAGAGGATGTGAAGCAAGTCAGGATGCTGGGCTGAGGGAGAACATTCTGGAACCACAGGTGGAAGGCTCTGCGCAGTACAGGCCCTGCAGTGGCCTGGGGTGGGTTCCTGAAGGGTCGACATTCTTCTTTAGTAGCGCATGTACTTGGGTATGTGAAAGGCCTAGCTACAGCCACCATGCTGGAACCTGCTTCCACCTCCCCCAATATCTCCCAGAGGTGTTGAGACCTCCCTGGACCAAGCTTCTTCGAGCCTGGCCTCCCCTAGGAGAATAACAGCCTGAGTCTTGGTGAACAGCTATGGAATGGTGGCTCTGCGGGCTGATTTGGGCCTCTTCAATGCAGGCTCTGGGAGACACTGTGACCTTATGAGGTTGGGATGGAGCCCACAGGTAGCCTTGGGTGCTGCAGCTCTTCTCTTCCCACTCCACTCCGTCTCCCCCTACAGAGAAGCCAGGATCCCAGGATCCCTCCCAGCCTCACTTCTCCTGGCTCTCAGGTCTCAAGGAGGGAGGAGCTTTGGTTAATCCCTGAGTGGGCACCTTCTTTCTCCTAGGGGAATGGGGACACCTTAGCAGCCCACCTCTGAGCTTTGGCAGAAGTGAGCAAGCCTCTTAACAGTGGTTCTAGAACCTTCCTCACGCTGGGACCCTTGAATGCAGTTCCTCGTGTTGTGGTGACTATCCCCACAACCATAAAATTATTTATTTTGCTACTTCATAACTGTAATTTTGCTACTGTGATGAACCCCAATGTAAATATATCTGATATGCAGGATATATGATGTAACCCCAAAGGGGTCACCACAGGTTGAAAACTACCTTAGGATCTCTATGGCATCATGGCTGGCTCCAGCCTGGCTAACATTTTCTGGTGTTTTGATTGCTTGTTTTCTTATTCTGCTCCCAGGGCTCTTGATGTGATCAATGAGGTAATCCTGGGACTAGAGCTCTGGGAAGAGTCAGTGACCTGT
Source organism: Mus minutoides (assembly GCA_902729485.2). Lineage (NCBI taxonomy): Eukaryota > Metazoa > Chordata > Mammalia > Rodentia > Muridae > Mus > Mus minutoides. The sequence continues at coordinate 2,267,452 of LR749587.1, forward strand.
ACGATTATACAGAATGGTGGCTCTGTGGGCTGGCTCAGGCCTCTCCAATGCAGGCTCTGAAGGAAACTCTGGCTTTATGACATTGGGGAGGAGCCCACTGGTAGTCTCAGGTGCCGAAATCTGGGACCTTCTTATTCCTCAAGTGCCCTATGCAGCTTCCTGACCTTTCATGCTCCCTGATGAGTAGCGAGTGGTAGGAGCCCTCTGCCCTGACAAGGTCCTGGCCCTCTTGGGAAAGCAGGCAAAAGTTACAGTATTGGGATCCACCACTCATTAGTGTGCCCACTGGTCCCCCCCAGATCATATCCAGACCACTGCCATGTGTGCTCCTGGCTCCCAGGTGATGTAGGACCTCAGCCAGACCATCCTGGGCTGGAGGGCTGAGAGCAGTTTTCTCTCCTTTCTTATGTGACGCTTGCTCTCCGACCAATACAAACACTCACAGGTCTTCACCCCCCCTCTCTCTCTGTAGGGCTGCCCACGTGGTTTGTGCGATGTTCTGTTAGTTACAAAATCTGTCCACAATGATTTGGCTTACTTATCACAGACATTTTCACCTAGGTTCCCAAGTGAACCTCTGACCTTCAGAGGGAAACACACCTCCGTGTGGGATTGACTAGGGGGAAGCAGCCGCACCTCAGATGTGAGCAATGCCATCCAAGGGTCGTTGGCCTGGATTCAATGAAAGGAGAGGATGGGCTGAGCGCCAGGATCCTTCCCTCTCTGCTTCCTGCCTACAGATGCCATGTGACCCACAGCAGGCCGCAAGATCTGGCTGAAAGGAATTCCCTGCCGAGATGTGCCTTCAACTGGAGTCAAATGAATCCTCCCATCCTTCCCCAAGATACTTTGTCACAGAAGTGAGGGAAAGCCATCACAGGTTGGGCTGTTGGGGGTTAGGGAGTGTTGGAATGACAAGAAGTCTTACCACAGAGCTGGTCTCCCACTCGCCTGCAGATTTTGTGTGGTTTCTCTGCCCACTGGTGGCGCACGTTGATCCTTTGCCTTCCATTCCCCACTGTTCTTCCATCTGGTTTTCCACCTACATTTCTTTTACATGTTAAGTCAGGATTTCCATTGGCCTTACAGGGAGGCAGTTACTAAAGGACGCCCCACTACTACATTTGTATGATATGGGTAGAGCCAGCGGAAACCAGAGACGTCTCTCAATCAAGCAAGGGGCGGGGGTGGGGGGTGGAGGGGGAACAGTGTTGGTGCCAGAGGACAGCTGCAATGTTGCTGGGCTGCAGGGACAGTGGGCCTTGGGGATGGTGGGCTGTGGGGACAAAAGCTGACCAGTTTCAGAGCTGGTTGCACAGCTAGGCTATTGTTATGCTGAACAAAACTCCCAGATCCCTGGGATAAGTTTCTACCTAGAGATGCACCATGTGTTGGCACCACCCGGCCTCCACTCAGAGAGAGGGTATGATCCAGAACCACATGTGACTGATGTCTGCCCACCTTGCACCTCTGATTTCCAGCCAAAGTCCCCCTCCCACAGGGCCTTGAGCCCTCTCCCCATTCCGGGCTGGTTTTCTATGGAGCTCCAGAGGGCTGCTCGTCTCCACCGCCCCAGGGCTGGGATGATAGACGACAACACAGCTGGCTTCTTGCTGAATACTGAGGATCAGAACACCCAGGTCCTCTTGCTTGTGTGACAGGCACTTTACTCGCTGAACCGTCGCTCCGAGTCTTCATTCCCTTTCAAATAAACTGCCCGGTACCCATTGCTTATATGAGGGTCTGCACTTGCACCTGAGGCCTGCTTGACCCCATCCTGGTGGCTGGCTGGCTCCAATCATGCACTCTAGAGCTGCCCACTCCCAGTTCCCCCTGTGTGGGCCCACTCTGATGTCTTGCGTGAATATAAAGTGTGTGAAATATTTTTATTTCCTGGCTCGCTTTCTCCTATGTATCTTTATTTAATTCCCAGAATGTGTTATGTTGTGTGCATTCACAGCTTATGTTTTTACATTTAGAATAGTTTTGCCTGTTTCCTGCAGGGATAAGGCACTTTGGGCCAACTTCAATTTTCTAATTCTGAGTTTGGAATTGAAACTCTGGGCTAGAAGCTGAGCTTGTGTGAGGCTCGTCGGGTGCCCCTGGCAGTTGGGAAAGAGGTCTGAATCCAACAGAAAGAAAGGTGTCTGTATGCGCCTTGGCTTTCCATACTCTGGGTGTGTTGAATGTTGCTGTTAGTCTGGTTTAAATTGGATTGTGGTTATTGGTAGTGTGTGTGTTGAGTGTGGGGTGTGCGGGAACAGTCAACTCTTCGTATCCGGGGGTGCCAAGTACAGACTGAAAACATTTCAAAAACACTCAGGCATACTAAGAGTGCAGACTCTCCTTACCGCTCTTCCTTGAGTAACAGAGCCTTCTCTGTGCTTGCTCACTGTGGTCATTTGGGGAATTCTCTGAAGGTGGTTTAGAGTACAGAGAATGTACTCTGTATGTAGCTGCCCTGGGAACATGACACCATTCTCCATCAAGACATGGCTACTGAGGTCTCTAGTCAGACTGGGGACACATGTGCCCAAGTGTGTGTATGTGTGTGGGGTGTGTGTAGTATGTGTGTTTGTGTGTGTTATGCATGTGTGTGTTTGTGTGTTTATCGGGTTTGTGTATGTTTGTGTGTGTATGAGATGTGTGTGTAGTGTGTATGAGTGTGTATGTGTCTTAGTTAGGGTTTTACTGCTGTGAGCAGACATCATGACCAAGGCAAGTCTTATAAATGACAACATTTAATTGGAGCTGGCTTACAGGTTCAGAGACTCAGTCCATTATCATCAAGGCAGGAACATGGCAGCATCCAGGCAGACATGGTACAGGAGGAGCTGAGAGTCCTACATCTTCATCTGAAGACTGCTAGCAGAATACTGGCTTCCAAGCAGCTAGGATGAGGGTCTTAAAAGCCCACATCCACAGTGACACACCTATTCCCACAAGGCCACACCTACTCCAACAGGGCTACACCTTCTAATAATGCCACTCCCTGGGCTGAGCATACATAAACCATCTCAGTGTGTATGGAGTATGTATATATATATATATATATATATATATATATATATATATATATATATATATATATGGTGTGATGGTGTGATGGTGTGTGTGTGCGTGTGTGTGTGTGTGTGTGTGTGGCATGTGCACATATATGGTGCACACACATCTTTCCCAGGGGAAAGGTTTTCCTGGTGTCATGATGAAGCTGTTTGAGAGGCTGAGAGATGCAGGTAAGCCATCTTTTTACCAGAGGACCCTGCCTCCCAGCAGCTTTTCCTATCCTGGCCCCTTGGAATGGTCTCTTGAGGACTGCTTGCCTGTCACTCTCAGGAGTGAAAACACCTGATTCCCACAGAGCCTTTGCCAAATGGGCAGCTTAGAGGCCATAGAGGATCTAGAGGAGAACTAGGCCTGGCAGGCCAGTCTTGTCACTAAAATGCCTTCTTGTGATGCTAGGGTAGCTGGAATATCCTGTGTGACTTTCTGGGACTCCCTCCCTGGCTTTCTGTGGGGTTCTTTTCCAGGAGTTCCTTGAGTTCAAAGTCCTGCTTTCCTTGTAACAAGGCAAGCAAGGACACACACACACACACACACACACACACACACACACACACACTACTTTTGAGACATGGTCTCACCTGGTAGCCTAGGCTGTCTGGTAAATCAGTAGGTAGCTCAGGTTAGCTTAGAACTCGTGTCAGTTTTCCTGCCTTAGAGTTCTGAGTGAAGAGGATGCTAGGCGTGAGCCACGCCCACCACCACAGCCTTGTCTTGCTCCTTCATCCATTTGTCTGTGGAGGAGTCTTTAGGCTGACTCTCTGTCCTGGATCCCATGACTCCTGAGGCAACACATGGGAGTAAAGATGTCGGATTGGGATGACTTGAAACACCCAGGATCATCTGGGGAATCTCAGTGAGGACTGTGGGCATGTGGGCATGCCTGCAAAGGATTATATTAGTTGGGTTAATTGACCTTTGAAGACCTGTACAATTGCATGGTCTGGGTATATGAGCTAGGGGGAGGGGAGAAGAGGAAGGGGAGGGGAGAGGGGGAGGGAGAGGGAAGGGAAGAGGGACAGAGAGGGACAGAGATGGGACATGAACCCATCACTTTCTGTTCTTGACTGTGGATGTAACCAGCAGCTTCAAGTTCCTGCCACCCTGGTTTCCTTGCAAAGATGGACCAGAACCAGAAGTTTGAGTTAATCTATGCCCTTTCCTTAAAACCTGGGTAAGGTATTTTATCATATTGGCAGGAAGGGAAACTAAGACAGGGATCAAAACTATCCATTTCCACTTTTGAAGTATATCTCCAGGAGGTGACTTGCTAGGTGAACATGTAGGCTCTAACTTTAAAGTCTCATCATCTTAGTTTGGGTTTTATGGCTGTGAAGAGACACTATGACCAAGGCAACTATTATGAAAGAAAACATTTAATTGGAGCTGGCTTACAGTTTCAGGGGTTTAGTCCAGTATCACCATGGTAGGAAGTTTGGCAGCGTGTAGACAGACATGGTTCTGGAGGAACTGAGAGTTTTACATCTTGATCCACAGGCATCAGAAACACTGGATGTGTTTCACAGTGGTGTAACTTGAGCATTTTAAGACCCCAAAGTCCCACCTCCACAGCAACATACTTCCTCCTCCAAGGCCACACCTCATCCAAGAAGGCCACACCTCTTAATAGTGCCACTCCCTGTGGGCCAGGCATTCAAACGTGTGAGTCTATGGGGGACCATTCCTACTTAAACCCCCATACTTAGGCTGTTGCCTTACACATGTATGTGCTATGCCCAATCCTTATGAACAGAGAGAGGTTTCTCTTTCCCCACCTTGTTCTTACTCATCTTTTGATGGGAGCCACGAATCAGATCTGAGGTGATAGCTCCTTGACCCTGTGATTTTAGTGAGAAGTGTATGGTGTCCTAGTTAGGGTTTCTATTGCTATAATGGAACACCATGTCCAAAAACAACTTGGTAAGAAAAGGGTTAATTTGGCTCCCACTTCCACAACATTGTTCATCGTTGGAGGAGGTCAGGTTGGGAACTTCAGCAGGGCAGGAACCTGGATGCAGGAGCTGATACAGAGGACATGGAGGGATGTTGCTTACTGGCCTGCTCTTCTTAGCTTGCTCAACCCAGGGCCACCAGCCCCGAGATAGCACCACCCTCAATAGGATGCCTGGTCCTCCCCCATCCATTAAGAAAATGCCTGAAAGTCAGTTCTATGGTGACGTTGTTTTCAGTTGAGTGTCCCTCTATTCAGACGACTCTAACTTGGGTCAGATTGACATAAAGCAAGCCAGCACTGTGTGCTAATCTATCTATTAACTATACATTCCACATGTATACACATAGTGGTTTGATTGAGAACGTCCCTACTGGCTCAGACACTGGAACTCTTGGTCCCCAGTTGGTGGTGCCGGTTGGAGATGCCTGGCCTTGCAGGAGGAAGCACTGGGAACAGTTTTGGAAGTTTATAGCCTCATCCTCCTTCCACCTTGATCTCTCTGCTTGGTGATGTGGATGGAAATCTGCTTTCTCAGCTCCCTGCTCTAGCAGCTATGCCTGTCTGTTGTCATACCTCCCCATGATGGGCTCATGGACCTCTGGAACAGTAATCCCAAATAAACCCCTCTTTCTACAGCTTCCTTTGCTCAGTCTTTTTATCACAGCAGCAGGGAAATAACTAATACAGTCCTTTGTCTCTCTCCAGTGCTGGGGATTGAACCTAGGACCCTTCACATACAAGGCAAACACTCTACCCCCAAGCCCCTGTCCTCAGATTTTCTGTAAGGTTTTACAGTTTTGAGGCAGTCTTATTTTATTGCTGGGGCTAGCCTTGAGCTCACTCTGTAAGTGTAGGCTGGCTTTGGGTTTCCAATCCTTCTGCCTCAGCTTCCTGAGCATCTGGTATTACAGACAGGTTCTTATCACCAGCGCACATGTAAGGATTCCATAACATACTGTTGACCATTAAATAAGCATAACTTAGCTAATTAAAAATAAAACAGACAGAGGGCTGGTAAGATCTATAATGGGTAAGGGTGATTGCCCCTAGCCTGATGACCTACCCCTCCATCCCAGACCTCTAAGGAGAGAACTAAATCCTATAAAATAGTTCTCTGACCACAACATGTACACACACACACACACACACACACACACACACACACACACACACACACCAACACCAACCAAACAAGCAAAATGTCATTACAATATAAAAGCTTAAAGCAAGGGTTTCGTTCTCTAGCCTTGCTTGCTTCCTGGAACGCAGCAGTGGGGAAGGTGGGAGGCAGAAGAGAGGACTCCCACCTCGAACACTCAATTTGAGGCTCCCTGATCAGCCTCTCAGGACCAGTCCCAAATTCCTGCATTGGCATGAACTCAGGTGTGGGAGAAAGGGCTCCTTAGGATTAACAAAAGACCCTCCAAGAACACTGGAAATTTCAAGGCTCTGAAGAGCTCTTCCAGCAAACAGGGATGGAGACCAAATATAGATTTTTAATATACCACAGTGAGACATTTCTAGAATGTTCCCGTGAGTAATATGCCTGCTGTAAAGTAAGACGCCCCACCTGGACTGAGCATTTATCTACACAAAAGAGGAGACATACATCAGACACTTCTTCCCCACCCCCCTTCCAGGAACGAACATTTTGGCTCCTGAATCAACACTGGACCCTCGAGCCTCCTTGGTCCCCTGAGATCCCACTGCCAAATGGTCCCTATTAGTCAAGGAGTTCTAAAGAATCAATAGGGAGAATGCTCAGCGAGGCTCTTGGGCTGCCGCCAACCCTCTGCTCCTTCCCCGGATGAAGGATGGCCACCGGGGAACACGGAAGTGAAAATAAGTCACATTGATAGGGTGCAAACCATTCGCCCAAGCAATTTTTTAAAAAGTTTCTCAGCCCCTCCCTGTCTTGGCTGGTAGCCTCTGATGATTTTGCTTACTTGGCAAAATTGCTCTCAACTGCATCATTGGAAGGGGGAGGGGGGAGGGGTGCACGGCCTGCTGTTCTCCATGAGCCTTCTTGTAATTTTAATTTGCTGGACAAAGGCACCCACACACAGCAGGCATGAAATACCTGGTGCTGTGCTTGGGAAAACACTCCTTCTGAGACAGAGCAGGCGGGTGCTGAGTGAAGTCTTCTGGCTTTACAATCTGTTATTTTCTTTCCTCTTGTCTGTGTGTAATGTGGACCTGTGGATCCCTGGTTTGAGGGACTGATAACCATTCCCACATCAAGGCAGTCAGTGGAGGATTGATACCAGGACCTAGGTTTCCTTCCTTGCTTTGTGGCTCTTGCCTGGGCTGCCTTAGAGCCCAGTGTTTCCCTTTCAGGAGAACTTCTAGCCCATCTGGCTTAGGAGAGAGATAACTCACACATGGAAGACCTTGCAGGTACCTCCAGCTCTGATAAACCAGGATGCTGTTTATGAGGCTGGTTTACCCAGGGACCATTAGCTGAAGCTACAAACATTGCAGAGAACATTCAGGCTATCCACCACACAGGGATCCACAACGTCCGTCGTCCGGAGAAGCGGGGTAAATCCTTTTCTTCAACGCCCACATGAGTCCCAGACTCATTCATTCTGAGGAGTCACTCAGGGGTGCTCAGTCTTCCCTCTTTACAGGGGGTGCTCTTTATCATGTCCTCTTGGTCATGCAGAAAAAAACGCTCCAAGTGGTTGCCTTGGTCTCAGGCCCATACCCATCACTTGAGCCTTGCCTAGCTCTGGCTTCTCAGCAAGGTGAGCTGCCTCAGGGATACCACCAGACTGACACTCAGGACTCATTAGGGCCTTGGGATCAGTTCCTCTCAGGGGAGCCTCTGTGAACTACAGATTATCATTCAAACGTTCCCAGAAAAAGAAGGAGCTGTGGGGAGCTGTCCCTGTCACCCAGAACAGCTGTCGACTTTCAGGAAATGCAATTGCGCTCCGCTCACATATGGCGCATGGGCAGAAACCTGATTACTTCTAACATTTTATCCGGTTCCAGCAAGGCTCCTCTTGGCACTAGGGGCAGAAATGGAATAAGCACAAGTCAGATTCACAAAGGGCTTTGCAGCCTCTACTGGTTCATGGATTCTAAGACAAGCATCATTGGACAGCTCATTCTGTAGCTGAATATAAGTGGAGGGGGAGGGGATGGCCTGCAAAAAGCTACCCACCGAGATTTAGGACTCTAGCTATGACAACAGGACTGCTCTGTTTGCTTGGTCCCAAAGGCATAAAGAGTTGACAGTCTTGCATTGGTCTTGTGTGGGTCGCTATAGCTGCTGGGAAAGGCATGAGCGCCATAGCCCCATGGTCTGTTGTTCACATTATAGCATCCCCTTATCTTCTAGCTCTTAGGTTCTTTCTGTTCCTCTCCCACAATCTTCTCTGAGCTTTGTGGGGCTGTTGATAAAGATGTCCTGATTAGGGCTGAACACTCAGTTGCCTCTTCTCAGCAGTTTGACCAACATTGACTTCTTGCATCGATTGCAGCCCGCTGCAAACAGAAGCTTCTCCAACCAGGCTTGAGAGCAGCCTAGGTTCCTGTGTATGGCATACATAGTTAGAAGGCAGTTTGAGAATTTGATGATTTGGTAAATTGGCGCAACAGGTTCCTTCTGTGATCCTGTGATAGCCCCTAAGTATGGGCACGAGATAGCTACAAGATCCAACTAACTGAAATTCAAGCATGGATAGGGGAAGAGTTCTCATGGCCCCGTTCCCTGCCCCCAGGCTCCTGGCAACCAGGGACTCTTTGTCTCCATTTCTAGAAGGTCTGTATGGATTTTTTTTTCTTTCAGTTAAAACTAGGCCCATGTGGTTCTCAGATACCTTCTCATTGTTTGACAACTCACTTTTTCTGCTGAATACTATTCGGTTAGAGGGGACACAGCTGATTTATCCACATACTTACAGCTGGTCTGTTCTGCACTTCCACAATCATGAATTGCTGGGAACATCTGTGTGTGGGCTTCGCAAGTTCTCGTCTCCACTGGGAAAAATGCCTGTGAGTGTGGCAGGCGGCTGAGTGGCATGGTAAGACAGTTGGTTTTATATGCTCCCTGCTCTTTTCCCAAGTGCTGATGCCCTGCTCAGTTCCCCAGCAGCATGGCGTGGGCTCCTGGGGTACCATACCCTCATCAGCCCTGGTGTCTCCTGATTCCACAGGGGGTCTGAAGGCCAGGCCTGTGCTGGGATGGTCTCTGTACCCAGTCAGTGTTCAAGGTTGGCTTCAGGACCTCAGCCCGAGGAATTGTCCTGTGTTCTAGATTGTTGAGATGCTCTCCCCTCCCGTAATCCTCATCCTTTCCACATTCAACAGTGATTTGTCTGAGCCTGAGTTTTCCACCTTGGTCTGTGCTGAGTAGAAGGGAGTGGACGTGGAAACATGGCTCCAGAAATCCTCTGTGAGGATAGCAAGGACTGGCCGTGTCATGGGAGCCATTGGAACAGGAACAGTAGCAGAGGCCTGGGGTGGAGGCTAGGTAGGAAGGGCTGCGCCTGGTTGACCTGCAGCTCTCTCTTGATCCCTAGGTGCCCGGTGTCCAAGGCTTCCTGTCTTCCTCTCTCCAAGCTGATGACACTAATAGCCTTATGTGTAACTAGTCTATTCCATTTTAAGATACTTGTTTTTCCATGAGAAGCTAGTAAAATCCCTTTTCTAAAACACGAGCTGTAGTGATTTCAGCTTTTTTTGGGGGGGTGTAGATAGACATTGTTTCTTTTTTTTTCTTTTTTTGTTTTTCAAGACAGGGTTACCCTCTGTAGACCAGGCTGGCCTTGAACTCAGAAATCCTCCTGTCTCTGACATCCCAAGTGCTGGGATTAGAGGTGTACGCTGCCAGCCATCTCCTGACTGGGCATGGTTTCTTAAAGAGACAGTGAAGAGGATGGAGTCTGCTCTAAGGGAAGATGAGAATGGTGGAGTAGCTTGCAAATCAGACATGACCTTCTTTAAAATGGAACCCCCGGGTCAGTGAGGATCCAGCTCTTCTTTCTGCCCCTTCCTGTCACCCTCTGCTTTGTCCTGTGAATACAAACTCCTCCCTCCTGGACCCCTTCCACCTAAACATGACTCGGACTCCTCTTAATAGACTCTTTCCCCAGGCTCCAGTTGAGTTTGTCTTGATTTCTACCTGGAAGCCCATCTCCCTAGGGCTTGGCAGTGTTCAGGTCCCTGAAGCTTCATAGATGATGTTTAAAGCCTACAATTGATTGTGTGGTTGGCTGACCTGTGTTACGGAGTGTCCCACTCCTTGCCTCTTTACTGTGATGAAATATTCAAGGAAAGCAATGTAAGCAAAGACGGGGGCGGGTAGCATTGTCTGGACCCACAGCCTTAGAGGACAGCTCTCAAAGTGGGGAAGGAAGCCAGAACAGAGCAGCAGCAAGGAGGCTGCTGGTCACACTGCATCTGCAGTCAGGAAGCAGGGCTGGGAGACCTGAAGGCTGGGAGTAGAGAGGAAGAACAAGGTGGATGCTGGTGCTCTGCTCAGAAGTGTGTTTCCATGGTGTCTTAGTCAGGGTTTCTATTCCTGCACAAACATCATGACCAAGAAGCAAGTTGGGGAGAAAAGGGTTTATTTGGCTTACACTTCCACATTGCTGTTCATTACTAAAGGAAGCCAGGGCTGGACCTCAAGCAGGTCAGGAAGCAGGAGCTGATGCAGAAGCCATGGAGGGATGTTCCTTACTGGCTTGCTTCTCCTGCCTTGCTCAGCCTGCTCTCTTATAGAACCCAAGATTACCAGTCCAGAGATGGTCCCACCCACAAGGGGCCTTTCCCCCTTGATCACTAATTGAGAAAATGCCTTACAGTTGGATCTCATGGAGGCATTTCCTCTACTGAAGCTCCTTTCTCTGTGATAACTCTAGCCTGTGTCAAGTTGACACAAAACTAGCCAGTACACATGGTGATTTGAAATCCTGATAGGTGGGCACTGAAGGCTGCCATGACAGCAAGACTATGCATGAGGAGGGAGGTCACTGAGCAGAGAGTGGGACCTTTTTGATGCCTCTTCATCCCACAAGCATCCTTCAGTGGATGTCCTTTCTGCTGACACAACATTCAGTTTTCTCCCCAAATGCTCTAGTGGAAGGGTCTCACAGTCTCTAACTGGGGTCTTCTTGGAGTTCCCCTAATTGTCTCTTCTGCTGATTGTCTTCCTGTCTTTTGTTTTTGTCTTATATGTTGTCACTGAGCTAAGAAAACCTAGATTAGAGAGCCACCCTAGGATATGGGGTGGGTATCAGATTGAGGTCCAGCTCAGCTTTCACTTCTGGAAGTGACAGTTGCTGTCACCAGTGTCGTCATCGTTGTTGTTATCATCATTACTGTCATCGTCATCAAGCAAGGTTGTCAACATCAACCCTCCCTCCTCCTAGCTGTCCTCACTAAAACTAAACCCTAAGCAAGCCAGCAGAGAAGTTCTAGACAGATTCCAGGTCTCCAGTTCTGTGACTCGCTTACCCCAGCCTGACCTGATATCTTAAACATGGGCTCCATCATGGGCAGCTTGAGGCTGGGTTCAATCAGGCCTCATGAGTCTGGGTGACTCTGAGAATATGTTTAAATCAATATAAGACAGAGAAGCTCCCGAGGGAGTCTCCCAATCATGCCCTTCCCCTCTTGCACTTGCTTTTGCTACTTTTCTTGGTGCTGTGACCAAATATCAGATAAGAAGCAACTTTCAGGCAACTATGGCTCATGGTAGAGGGTACAGTTTACCGTGGTAGGGAATGCTAGGTGGTCGGAACAGCAGTAGAATCATGAAGCTCCTTGCTTACCCTGGGTGGATTCTAAAGCAGAGACTGAAGGAGGTAGAGGTGGGTTAGAAGCCTCAAGACCCACTCCCAGCAATCTACTTCCTCTATCTCCACTCTGCAGGACGAAAGCTCCACAACCTCCCTCAATGGCATCATTGGTTTGGTACCAAGTACACACTAATCTGGAGGAGAGGTTTGACACCCACTGCAGAGCTCATGAGCAGGGGCATTCACCGAGGGACTGTCCCTAAGTTTATGTTCCTTCCTCTAACTCTGAACACTTGTCAATATGTTAGAAGAGAGAATTGATTGGACATTGGTGTCTGGAATCCTGCAGCCCTGCTCTAAAGTAGATATTTTATAAACAGGCAAAGCGAAGCATTTCTCATTGTCGATAAATAATTTATACATTGAAAAAAATGTAGAACAGGAACGCTTAATCACATTTAATATGTAGTCCTGGGAGGGAAACATGAAAAGCATTTTCTTAAGAAGCCCATTTTAGAAAAGTTTTGAGAATCTGTGGAATTTTTTTTTTTACTTAGGAAAGGATTTCTCTCTAAGAATGTGTGCTTGGTCTAATGAGGAGAGATCTAATGATGGTCTCTATGCCATTAATATACATATGTGTTTTTAGGAACATGTATAGATATGTGCATATATATATATATATATATATATATATATATATATATGAACACATGTATGTCTTACATAAATATATACCACAGTACTATTTAGTTCTGTCAACTGGTTACAATCTCATAGTCTCTAGTCACCTATAAAGAGAGTCTCAGTAAGGGATTTTACACACTAGGTGAATCTGTGGGCAAGTCTTAATGCTATTATTTGATATGAGAAGACACAGCCCACTGTGGGTGGCATCATTCCCTAAGATGGGGTCCTAATCTGTATACATGAACGTGAAGATCAAGTTGAGCTTTCTCTCTCTCTTTGCTCTTGATTGTGAGAGGCACTAGCCACTTTCAGTTCTGGCCTTGACCTCCCCCCAGTGGTGGGCTGTAACTTAAAATTGGGAGATAAAGCAAACCTGTTTTCTCCTGAGTTGCTTTGTCCAGGTGTTTTATCACAGCAACGAAAATGAAAGTAGAAAAACATAAATATATTAAAATACTGTTTTCACTGGTGAAGCATGTGTTCTAGTTATGGGATAAACTATTATTTTCTACAAATAATCACACTTTTGTATCTTTTCTTTTTTTGACATTTATTTTTTATATGTATGGATATTTTGCCTACATTTATGTCTAGATACCACATTTGTATAGTTCCCGTGGAAACCAGAAAAATGCATCAGATCAGAATCTACAATTACAAATGGTTGTGAGCCAACATATGGGTGCTAGGAATAAAACCCAAATCTTCTCTTCTCTTCTCTACTCTCCTCTTCTCATCTTTTTGTTTTTGTTTGTTTGTTTTTTTGTTTTTGTTTTTGTCTTAGTCAGGGTTTCTATTTCTGCACAAACATCATGACCAAGAAGCAAGTTGGAGAGGAAAGGGTTTATTCAGCTTATACTTCCACACTACTGTTATCACCAAAGAAAGTCAGGACTGGAACTCAAGCAGGTCAGGAAGCAGGAGCTGATGCAGAGGCCATGGAGGGATGTTTCTTACTGGCTTGCTTCCCCTGGCTTGCTTAAGAACCCAAGACTACCAGCTCAGAGATGGCACCGCCCACAAGGGGACCTCCCCTCTTGGTCACTAATTGAGAAAATGCCTTACAGCTGGATCTCATGGAGGTACTTTCCCAACTGAAGCTCCTTTCTTTTTTGATAACTCCAGCCTGTGTCAAGTTGACACAAAACTAGCCAGTACAGTTTTCAAGACAGGGTTTCTTTATATAGATCTGGTTGTCCTGGAACTAGCTCAATAAATCATGCTGGTCTTGAATTCCCAGAGTTATGCCTGACTCTCTCTTCCAACAGCTGGGATTCAAGGTGTGCACCATCACCATCAGGTTCCCTATCTTTTCTTAATGCAGTTACTTTGACATAGAGGAAGAAATTAATATTTGTGGGGATTATACATCCTGCCTCTGTGAGATGCACCCACTCAATGAGAGACAAAGAGGTGTCATTGGAACATTCAAGAAAATCTCTTTTCACTGTTATTTTTTTTTTATGACCTTTGGAAAACCACCACCATTCAAAGAACAATTAACCTCAGCCCAAGGGACACAGCTTGGCTGACTGCTCTTTCTTCCTTCCATGCATTCTCATCATGGAGCATTGCTCAGATGCTGAGCGAGGAGGACTGGGTTACCTGCCTCAAGCCTGCTGGGCTGTGGTCCCATCCTGTCCATATGCTCTCTCATCTGTACAGGAGTCTAGGGCTATTTCTTGGGCTTGCACACAGCATGGTAGTGGGGGAGGTCACACTAGGCTATGAAATACTCCTACAGCTTTGCTCACTAAAGCCCTGAGAGCCTCTGAGGCTCTGCACTCCTCCCCGTTCCCTTACTGATACCAGTAGCTCTCTCCTTGGGATGGATCTCCCCCCTCCCTCTCCCTTTCTCTCACCCTAAGCCTTTCTCCTTCATTTCTCACTCCTCTCTATGTCTTCCCTCCTGCTCTTCCCCTCCCCAATTTCCCCTCCCTCTGCTCCATGCTTCAGCTTTCCCTACACTCCTATACTCACCCCTGCACTCCTATACTCATTCTTACCCTCCTATATGCATCCCCACACTCCTATACTCATCCCCACACTCCTATACTCATCTCCGCACTCCTATACTCATCCCTGCACTCCTATATTCATCCCTACCTCCTATATTCATCCCCACACTCCTATACTCATTCCTGCACTTCTATACTCACCCCTGCACTCCTATACTCACCCTTACACTCCTATACTCACCCCTGCACTCTTTAAACCTCCACTTCCTGCCCCTCCCCCTCTATCTTCTCCCTCCTCTTTTCCTCTCTGTGCTCCTCCCTCCATGCCTTTTTTTCCATTGCTCTCTCCCCCTCTCATCTTGCTCCTCTCTGCTCTCCATGCTCTATCCTGTCTCCTGAAGCCTGTAACCTCTTCTGTGCCTCTGCTCAGAGCATCCCCACCATGGAGTTCTGTGCACCTGTGCTTAGCCCTCCTATCTTGGTTACTGTCTCTCTGTCCAGATCCTCTACAATATTTTCACAGTCCATGGGGGCTCCAAGCTGATTACTTGCTTGGATGTATAAACACATCTGCACACATCTCAGGAGGACTAACCTGTTTTGTTTGTCCTCCTGCCTGGACCATCATACCCCTACAGTCATCTGGGCATGCCTAGTGCCTAGGGGCAGTTGCCAACCCAACCATCGATGATCTATGCTAGTACAAGCCAATACACTGAACCATCAAGTCACACAACTGTCCTGTAAGGAGCAAGTAGAGGGGTGGCTTTTTATGGAAATCAGGATTCCTCTCCCCAGAGAAGCTGGACAAGGTTTTACCTAGCTGCAGCTCAGTGGACAGTAGGTTTGCAACCCGTCTGCTCTCAGCTAACCAGGAGGTCTTGTTCTTGCCATGGAGTCTGCACATGTGTCCTTGTGTACAGTTGGCACCTTCATGGTGTACAGCAGTAGTGCTGCCTCCTGGTGCAGAAGGCAGGTGTCCATTCCCAGCCTGCCCAGCTTTGTCTTGCCTGGAAGCCACCACTTCTCTAGCTGCCGCTCTTCATTTGTTAAGTCAGCAGGTGAGCAGCCCCCCCACCCCCCAGGCTTTGATTTTGGGTTCTCACTGACATGATGAGCAGCTCTGCTCTTCAGTATGATGTCTGGGCAGAGAGGACCTGGGTAATTGACAGCCTTTTCCCTCCACAGCCTGGGAGGATCCAGCCTGCAAGGCCATGCCCAAGGGGTGGGCAGCCAGATGATGGGAGGCTGCCTGAAGGACGGGAGGACATCTTTTCTAGCAGTGCTTTGACAAGGACACTCAGCATCATCCAGGGCCATGGATTTGTCTTTATCAAAGAGCATGCACAGTAGCCAATTATGGCTAGACATGGCTGGGAGCTAGAAAGCTGTGGCTGAATTTTTTTTCTGTCCAGCAGAGCATGGCAGACATTGAGATCTGGAGAACGAGCTCTGAGCTGAAACATGCCTTGGGGCCTGCAGCGGCCAGTCATGCTCCTGGAAGCAGAGCAGAGCACTGACTGTGGGGTTGGCCAGGAAGGTTGCATCTGCCAGGGAATTCCTGATCTACCTCCAAACATCAGAAGGCTGTGGGAGTGCTCTGGGCAGCACCCCATGCCTGCCCCTGAGCAGATATATGACCCTGGGGATGGAGGTGAGCAGACAGATGGCCCTGGGGATGGAGGTGAGCTGATTCCTGCTCCCTGCCCTCAACAAGCCCATATTTGAGAGCGTTACTGTCTCTGTAAATGTGACGAGTGCCAGACACATGCCTGATGCTGCTGGGAGCCCCCGGGACAGATGAGAGTTGGTGACATAAGCTAGATAGCAGAGGGGAATCCATGCTGTGTGGACTTGGGAAAGGCTGAGCTCACAAGAGAGCAGAGAAGAGGGTTCCTAAAGGGTTAGGCAAGGAGACATAGGTCCAAGACACATGGATCGAATCACACAGGAGATGTGGGGACTGGAGAGCTCAGGCACAGCATGTTGGCTGCAACTGATGGTCATGCACTACAGACTTGAACATTGTGGAGCAGATTTTAACCGCTCTTAATACAGGGAATTAATAGGTGTGAGCATATACCAGCTTTCCGTTGCTGTGACAAATGGCTGGGGATAATCAACTTAAAAAGACCACAGGTTTTTTGACTCCCATGCTGGAAGTTCTGCGTAGCTAGTTTATGATTGGTTTGAACTATTGCTCTGGGGCCTGTGGTGACCCAGCATGGGCAACGCTTGTGGCAGAATAAAAGCACTCACTCATAGTTAGGGAGTGGAAGAGGAGTGAGCTGGAACCCAACACTCTCTTTGAGACTGTGATGCCAGTGACCCTACATCAGGCCCTGTGTCCAGTAGGTCCACCTCCTCCCAATAGCACTGTACTGGGAACAAGCTAGCAGCACCTGGCCTCTTGGGGCCCATCCCCCACCCACAGGATGTGAGGGGATGGCTGTGTTAACTAGTTTGAATTATCTCTTCTACAGTGTATGTATATGCCAAAGAAAATCCATATCCCACAAATATGTGTAATAGTATAAATAATAGCACCAGGAAAGACAGATGAAAGTCCCACCCTCAGGCAGAAACCTGGAAAACAAGCTGAATAAGAAAGTCCTAAATGGCTATGAGCGCTCACAAATGGAACCTAGCATGACCGCTCTCCAGAAGACCCAACAAGCAGCTGAAAGAGTCAGAGACAGATAGTTGCACCCAACCAATGGACAGAAACAGCTGACTCCTATTGCTGAATTGGGGAAGACTTGAAGAAGCTGAGGAGGAGGGCGATCCTATAGGAGGACCAGCAGTCTCAGTTAAGCTGGATCCCCCAAATCTCTCAAACACTGGGTCACCAAACAGGCAGCAAACACAGGCTGATATAAGGCCCCCAACAAACATACAGGAAAGGACACAGCCAGGTATGTGTTCATTCAGAGATGATGTGCCTAACCCTCAAGAGACTGCAGACCCCAGGGAAATTAAGCATCAGGTGGGGTGGAGGGTGGGGATATCCATGTGGAGACAGGAATGGGGAGGAGGGATGGGATGTGGGGCAGTAGGAGAGTAGATGGTGGGGGTGGGAAAATAAAATATGGAGTGTAAAAAGAAAGAAAGTACTAGATGGTTGTATCACCAAATGTTGAAAAGGGAGTTGGTATGGCTTTTATGACATGACACTGTCCATAGCTGTGAACACATTGGTCTTTTTCTGATCTGAGGATACCTCTTCTCTGTGGCTTTTGATGTCCTTGGTATTTGGTATTGAGAATCCATTTATATACCATTGACTTTTGGATTTCTGTTTCCAGATAATCACGCCCCCAAAACACACACACACACACACACACACACACACACACACACACACACACACAGAGAGAGAGAGAGAGAGAGAGAGAGAGAGAGAGAGAGAGAGACAGATAGACAGAGAGAGACAGAGACAGAGACAGAGACAGAGACAGAGACAGAGAGAGCATGGCAAGCCTACTGCATGCCCTTCAGGTATCTCCAGCTTATTCCGTGGTGGAGCTCTGGGTTTCTACCCAACACTGTCTTACTGGGGCAACACCTACCTAGCCAGTGTCTCTTGTCTTTCTAGTTCTTGTCCCCAACTGAGGCCCATCCAAATCCTCCCTCCCTGCCACACTTCATCCAGTCTCTCTGGCAACACTCAAAGCCTCCCTTGTGCCCTCACCCCTGTGGCTGAACCAAGCCATCATTAGTGATCCTTTGTCTTCTCAATGAACCCTCACCATCAACACATGAGCCAGTGCAGCCTTTGATCCTTAGGTGTTACCTGCCTCCTCCCCTGCCCTCCTATACTCTTCTCAATCAATTTCACAAAGGTCTAGACTGTTCCTCAAGCTGTTGGGTGCATCCACTCTAAAACCTTCCCTCCAATCTCTCCTCCTCACATCCCTTCTTACTCTGGCCTTGGATTTTAAAACAAAGCAAACAACAACAACAACAACAACAACAACACACTGCTGGCTTGCTCTGCCTTGCATTTTGTACTTTTATATCTATTGTCTACTGCCCAAATGTCTCAATCCTTGTCAGAATGCTACCTTCTTCACCGGTCCTCCCTGATATATTACTTGAAATATAAAGTTCTTGAAAACATCCTATGCAGCTAAAGGACTGCCTGTCCTTCCGTAGTTTGACAGGCATCTCTTTCTCCTAGGCTGTAAGCTTCATGAGGATGGAGAAGCTTGCCTAACTCGAGTCTCCAGCCTAGACCAGTCTGCAACTCAGAGAATATGGTCTAGAAACAACTGCTGGGTAGTGAATATCATGACAACTTCTTCAAAGCCTCCTGCATAGCCTGGATCCTGGTGCTGGATCATCCAAGGTGGTCTATGTGCAGCATGAGTATTTCTGTGTGCGTTACACTTACCTTGCTGATAATCCAACCACTCTAGCCAGCCTGGGGTTAGCATCTTGAACTGCACACATTGTATTTGAGGGGAAAAGATGACCATCTTGTATGCTGGATCCCAGCAGTTGGAGAGGCAAGAGCCCAAGAGCCCAAAAGCTCCTCCCTGCTCTGAGAAACTCCAACCCAGGAAATGGGAGCCCACACCTAGGCCTTCAGTCATCCTCTGGGAGCAAATACATCTATGTACTGAGCATGCTCCTAGATGCCTTCTGTACCTCTCTGAGGCCTCTAGAGCTAACCTGGACAGTGAAGGGTCCCTGTTGTTCCTTGGTTCCCGCATTCCTTGTCTTCAGCCTTTTAAGCAGCTGTCTGCTTCTATGTACACCCCCTGCCCCATGTCTCTAGTCTAAGTCCTATTGTACCCCCCACCACCCCCCCTGCCCCAGGAAAGTGGTAGTCTGAGGCTTTGTTGGATATGCTGGGAGACTCAGAGTCTTCTAGGCAAGTAAATGACTTAATAGCACCGTCTCCTGCCTTCTTCACCTAGAATCAAGGCTAATTAAATACAAGTTGTGTTGTAAAACACTCAGGATCGTTCTGATTTTAAGTATTTATCAGGTCCTTTCAGACCTCCGAGTAGCAGTAAAAATGAACAAGTTGCCCACAAGAGCCCCATTCTGCAGCTTCTGAGCCCAGCCGCGACTCCCTTTTAGAAGGCTTGGTGAACGCTTGGTGAGTCTGCAGTGTGTGACTATCTTGCAGTGCTGAGCTAGGGAGCCTGGAGGGAGGCCCATTGCTCTGTAGGGTCTGAGAGGACAGTGTAGGGCAGGCTGGGTCAGCACCGGGCTCTATTGGCTTCCCTGTGGAAGTCTCAAAGGAATAAGGACAGGGCTACACATGCTACAAATCAGCGCTTCTATTGGTGGGGCCTTGATAAATCAGGCTGGGCACAGATGGAGGATGGCATGGCCCCCACTAAGGTTAACATATGGACTTGCTCACTGCCAGCCCACATTTCTGGGAGAATATTTAATAGTTTAGAGGAAATGTATTGCTTTAATATGACTTGCCTAGGGAAGCCATTTCAGAGAGATGCAAAATGCTAATCCCTCCCCTGGTTTTTTATTGTATGACCGATGTGGCCCTGAGAAGGGATGGGTCCCAGGTGAGCTGTGGGCTATGACTGGGAAGCGTCATATCCATCTGTAGCAGCAGAGCTCAATGTTTCGAATCCGGGAGGGAGGAGGTAGGGAGGGAGGCGCTCTGCACATGCTCCATGCATGCGGCCTGATGTGGGACTGGGGACTGCTCAGTGGGGACTCCTGCTGCACAGGTAGATGGATGGGTCTGTCTCTGGCTATTGCAGGTCTGAGCAGAACTTAGGGGGATCTACTCCTTGCCTGGACCATGTCTAATACTCAACCCTATGGAAGTGGGAAGGGACCAGGCAGGGGTGAAGGTTGGGGGGATGTGGTGTCCCTTCTCCACCAACATAGTTGGTGCAATGACTGGAGCCCGTGCTGCATCCAATGGCACCTGTTGTTTTGTTAATTAGGCTAAGAGATAGCCCGGCTCCACTCCCCACCCCCCCCACCCCCACCCCAGCCAGGTTCTGTATGCCTCCCAGATCCCCCAGCTCCGCCCAGCTTACCAGCGGCCCACCTACGACCAGCCCACCTGCACAACCTGCGAGATGTCACGATACTTCGGGGTTCCTGTCAAACTCCAGACCGCCTGAGCAGAAGACTGGGGGCGGGGCTTCCCTTCCTTTTTCCCCAAATGCTTGTCCACCATTAAACAGTCGTTCTAAGCAGAAGCAACCATGTAGCCTCAGAGATCTTCTTTCTTCCCCCACTACCTTAGTTTCATTTCAGCTTCGGGCCAATCCTCCAGGAACCCCGTCCACTGCGGGCAGTGGACCCCAACAGGGGGAGACTGAGATGGGGAAAAGTGGGGCTGATCGGGGGTTCTCTTTGAAGAGTCATGCCTCCACACAGTGCCTGACTCACCATCCTTCACAGTTCTGCTTACGATTTTTATTTTTTTTTAAATAGTAAAGTTGGTATGCAGATCTGGCCTATATGGGCATCTATGAATATGGTTGTTCACTTTCAGTGCGAAATTCAGTACCTTTCCCTGGGTACATGATGGTCAGCTATCACTGTCAGTTTCATACACTTTAGAACCACCTAGGAAGAGAGTCACCATTAGGGATTATCTGGATTAGGTTGGTCAGTGAGCGTGTCTCTCAGATATTGGAGTATGCCTGTGGGGGACTACCTTGACTGTTTTACTCAATGTGTGAAGACCTGCCTTGAAAGTGGATGGCACCTTGCCTGTGTTTGGACCCTGGAAGGCTAAAGAGTAGAGAAAGCGAGATGAGTTCTAAGCCCTCATTTCCTTTCTGCTCTTTCCTGTGAATGTGATGTGGGTGTGACCAGCTCCTCCAGGTTCCTGCGGCTGTGACTTCCCCCACAGGGATGGATGGACTGTAACCTGGGATGGGAAGGGCCAAATAAACCCATTCTCCCCCAGGTTCCTTATTTGTTGGGGTGTTTTATCACATAAAACTAAAACAGGCATACTGAAAAGTTTTGGTTTGGGTGTGTGCTAAGAGGAAACCAGAGAGCCTTGTGACACAAGAGATAGGCACATTCACTACTGAGCTTCAACTCCAGCGCATGACATTTTAATGTAAAGTCAGTTTGGTGAGAGGTTAGCCATGTTTAAGGCAGATGAAGGCATGGTATGAGACCTAGCAACCAGGGGTGTTAAGTGCACTGTTAGCATATTTATCTAAACTCTCAGGAGGAAGGGGTGAGTCCACGGTACACCAAGACAAATATTGGATAAGAAACACAGCATTCACCATTGCGTATCCAACACAATTTGTGTGTCTTTCATTGATAACTGCTCTATGTGGAAGGTGCTAGCATGTGAAGGTCCCACTGAAGCCAGCATGTTCTGTTGTTGATGGAACTACGTGTCTCTAAGACTAAGATGCTGTGGTCTCAAGTCTCGGGGACTCCGAATATGAGGCTGAGTCCTACTTGGAGATTGGCCAAGGTACAGTCTGTGATTTGTTAACAGTTAGTGATGCTGAATTTGCGCTTTGGCATGTATGGGCTCCTGAGAACAGGTACAGGGTTTGAGGCTATAAGATGAGGGGAGTTCATCTATAAAATGAACCCATTCTAGGGTTTTGAAGGGCATCTCAGGTGGGACCAGCTGCTCCAGGGAGTGAGGCCACAAGTCCATAGCTCTTCTCAAGAGTGAGGCCACAAGTCCATAGCTCTGGGTTCCATGGTAAAATATCCAGCCATTCCATGAGAATCTGATGGATAGCTCTGATGGATATCTACCACTCCAGAGAGACCTGTGGGGTGCTGACCAAGTGGGAACCCTCATTAGAAGACACCTGTATCCTCTGTGGCCACCATAACCAAGCACTGCAGACAGATGGCCAAGGATGAGCCTTCTGAAGGCTAGGCCTGTGAACTGCAAGTGGGTGAGGGACCTTCCTTTCAGGGCCTGGCTGACTTCAATGTTCTGTGGCTTGTGGCTGCATCAACCCCATCTCTGCCTCAATTATCACAGATCATCTCCCATTTATCTTTTGTGGCCCTTCCTCAGTCATCTTGAATAGGGTTTTTATCTCAGTCATCATGAACTCATCTTTATTCCCCTAGTGACATCCACAGTGCCTCCATTTCCAAATGAGACCTTCCTCAGAGGCTCTGGAGCTCAGGTCTCCAGCATCATAGTTTTGGAGATGCACAGATTGAGCCATGATATAACAATGAGAGCTTTTCTAAGCTCCTAAAATGCATTTACCTCAGACCAAATGAGTGCTCTTTGAAGAGTTTTCAAGATACAGAAAAACAAAAAAACAAAAAACCCAAGTCCCTGTGGTATTTAACTCTGATTAAATCTGGAACAAACTAAGAGACACACCTCAGAGTGGATCTGTTGGAGTATTTCTAGGAAGGATTAGCTGATGGAAGAGGGCCCTCATCAGAGGTCACTTTCTGGTAGCCCAGATATAAAGAGGTGAAAGGACAAATCATGGCTGTCTGCCTGCCTTTGTGTCTTGCTAAGTGTGTTTCCTCCTTCTCTTCCTCCTCCCCCTTCTCTCTTTCCTCCTATTCCTCCTCTTCCTCTTCTTCCTGTTCCTCTTCCTCCTTCTTTTCCTTTTCACCCTGTTCCTCCTATTCCTCCTTTTCCTGCTTCTTTACCTCCTCCTTTCCCTCCTCCTTTCCCCCCCCTCCTCCTCCTCCTCCTCCTCCTCTTCTTCCTCCTCCTTCTCTTCCCTCTCCTGTTGCTGCCTCCAATGGTGATGATTCTCCATGAACATCAGAACCCAGCTTCTTTGCCTTTCCAGTGTGGACTGAAGACCAATGACTCTCCAGAAATCCTCCAGGCCTTAGGCACCAGATAAGGATTGCTAAAGGAGCAATATGGCCTCATGAACTGGGAAGCTACCAGGATCTTGGCCTCTCTGGTGCATAGATGGTTTTTATTGGACTACCCAGAACCTATCAATTCAGTCTGACAACTCCTCTTTTCTGACAAACATTCATCCTATCAGTTTGGTTCCTCCTTCAGGGCCTCCTTGGTCCTCTGAAATAGACATGAGAAATGTCTCCACTGTATTGGGGTTGTTACTACCCCCAACCCCTGCCAATAGTCCTCTTCTTTCCTATTCTATCAAGCAACTTGAGTTTCTCCATGATGTCATTAGTTATTCAGGAACAACATTTTACTGGATAAACTCTGTCTTGCAGAGTGGAAGACAGCTACAGTTACCCCTTCTCTGATGACTGGATTCAGGGGTCAGGTTATCTGGGAAGAGAGGCAGCCCCAGGGTGCCCACCTCACTTTGCCACTTGGAGGAGACTGACTTTCTCCTTGCTTGAGTGTATAGAGCTGTGGAAGAACCTACTCAGCTTGATCTGTCAGTTACCACAGGAGAAGTCCTCACAGGGGTGTGGCTGCCTTGTGCCCTATACATTGGGAGAAGGATTGTTTTGACAAGAGATGTTGGGGAAAGAAATAGATGATGTAACATGAGATGAATAGACGAGATGAAGAGAAGGGAGTTCCTTTAGGGGCTAGGGAGGAAGAGAGAAGTCTCTGGAAACAAATGAACAGTCTGGAAAGTGAGAGGAGGCCTGTGAGAAAAAGGAGGTTCATAGGCTGGGGTTCAAGCAGCCATGACCATCATATCTACCCAGACAAGTAGTGTGGACTCAGAAGGATCTCAATAAATAGTGGCTGCATGGGTCATTATGGTGTTGGGTTCTCCTTGATGGAGTAAGCCATTGGCTAATGGCTCTGGATTTCCAAAATAAGTACATGTAAGAATCAGAGGCCCCCAAATCACCTTTCTTTATACTTGTATTTTGACCTAAAAACAAAGGGTTGGGAGAGGCCCCAAACAACCACTTCCAGTCCTACTCTGTGTCTCTTTCAGGCTATCCTGCAGTCAGGAACTATAGCTTCTGACAGTAGTGACCACATATTATAGCCACCTGGCTAGGAACAACTGCCCAGCAGCAACAGCAGTATGCAGGGATGCCCAGACTGGCTCTGAGGACAATTGGAGGGCCGCTTCAAATGTCATGACAAGAACCTCCTTGGAGCCTGCCTGCTCCCTGCTGGGGCTCTGGCTACAAACACCCAAGGAGGCATACGGGAAGAGAGTGTCAATCTGACCCTTCAAGCTGCAGTGTTGCCCCAAAACACTGTCATTTCTTCTGACATAAACACAATCTGTTCAGCAGAATCATTACCGTAAACAACACTGCTTCCCAAATGGAGTCCACACATAATCTGGAGTCTTGCCTTGGCTCATTTTTGAGGATACCCTAAAACATAGGACAGAGAGAGGCCTGCAGGTTGGCCTAGGTGCACCTGTTGTCTGACTCTTTCATGCATGCTTCTGCCCTGTTCCATCCCCAGAGCTGCTCCAGCCTTGCTCCCCTGGAGTTGATAGTGATACAAATGACACTGCAGACATGGGGGCTCAGGGATGTACTTCCTTCAGTCCATGTGCATGGGCCACAAGGTCATAAAAGCCAAGTACCTTCCATGTGCCCTCAATGAGGAAGAGAAACTCAGAGAGGCTAAGGCCAGCCTGGAGATTGGACAGGTAGAAACTCCATAAGAAGACAAAGCCAGAGGTCGTCATTCCTACATTCAGGCCCATAAGTCCTTTAAGGTGAGTCAAAGGATCATCCAGTTAGGGGGTTGACTTCCTGGAGATACTTTCAAATTTTTAGAAGGCGAGCACAGAAGCCTTGGGTACGTGATTTCAGCTTCTTGCTACGCTGTCCACACTATCCATTTTCTTCATTAGGCCTTAGCCTATTAATAACTAGCCATTTGTCTTAATTCAATAAAAAGATGATTGATCGTATTTGTGAGGGTTTCATCGAGCCCCTGAAGGTGATGGATGGCCTGCAGCCAGGAAGCTCTAGAGAAACTGTGTCATTGGCTTGCTGCACAAGACGCTGGCTGTCTGTTTCACGGACACCAGAAAGAGCCAAATGCCAAGTAGCATTCTCACAGGCCTATAGGTGCTGAGATCTTGACTCCAGGGGTAGAGGCTAGACTCTGTCCCATCTGCATGGAAGGAAGCTCTGGTTTATTTTCCTGCACTCCGCTAAAGAGGCATCCTAGGTCTAACTCGAGAGAGCTAGCCAACTGCTGTGGAGCGAGGATCCTTCCTGCCCTGAGGACTGAGTAGAAGACAGACGGTGCTCCAGGTGAAGTGATGGCAGAACATCCTCTCCAGCTTCCCATGGTCCCCCACGTGTGCCATGCCGAGAGAGAGAGAGAGAGAGAGAGAGAGAGAGAGAGAGAGAGAGAGAGAGAGAAGACGTTAGGCAACCACCTCCTTTGAAACAGCACTGAGGCTGCATTATTGGGTCCCTTATCTAAGGCAATATCTCAAAACCCCAGAAAAGAGTTCTGATCAATAGACTGTGAGGATGGCAAGAGCCTGTTACAGGGAAAGAAACACATTATTAGGAAGATTAAAGGATAATAAGGCTGCTAGGAAGGCGAGGGTGGGCAGACTGCGCCGGAGCCCTTCTGGGCGATGTTTGTAGAGCTGTGTGTGGCTTCTTTTCCTCTGACTGGATCATGTGGTTAAGTGGGCTCTTTTTTATGTGTTTCCCCTTCTCTTTTTGTCTCCAAGGATGGAAATCAAGAGTATGCACCTCATGTGTGCAAGCTTCTAGAACCCACGTAGCATCTGATCTACTGTGTCTTCATTTGGGCCAGGTGTGTTTGGGGAACACTTCCTACAGCCTGAGCTCCATGTTGAAGACATATAGGTGAACCACTCACCTGGAGAGAGTTGCCCAACATTCTCCAGCATGGAGAACACAGAGCACCCAGCCAGGCACTCCCTCTTGGCTCTTCTGTCCAGTGGGAAACCAGACGTGTCCAATGGACCTGGGAGATCCCAGACCCACCAGCAGTCATGTCTTTGCTCTTGCAGAGGCAGAGGGAAAAATGCATGAGCCGACCCAGGCTGTTCATGGGCTCATCACGAACTTGGGCTTCTGTTAGAAGGACTAGACACTGGAGTCTCCCTAGATCACCTCTGCATTGTCTTCTCCATGGGGCTCTCCTGAGGTCAGAAACTGGATGGTGATTGCTGCTAGTCAGGAAGAAAGGAAGCCTCCGAGTCCCAGCAGGCGTTTGCAAATGAGGAGGGGATGCATCCTGAGATTCTACAGGGAAATGGAGTCATAGAAAGAGGTGAGATGTCTCAGTGGGTAAGAGCACCCGACTGCTCTTCCAAAGGTCCTGAGTTCAAATCCCAGCAACCACATGGTGGCTCACAACCATCTGTAACGAGATCTGACACCCTCTTCTGGAGTATCTGAAGACAGCTACAGTGTACTTACATATAATAAATAAATAAATCTTAAAAAAAAAAGAAAGAGGAGAGAATTCCGAGTCATTAGATAGGTCTTGCTCAAACCAGTGAAACAGTACCTGCCTGGGTGTGACAGCTACATGCAGTTACTAGACCTGTGGCTCTCAACCCTCCTAATGCTGTGACCCTTTAATACAGTTCCTCATGCTGTGGTGACCCCCTCAACCATAAAATTATTTCATTGCTACTTCATAACTGTAATTTTGCTACTGTTATGAATCACAATGTAAATATCTGTGTTTTCCGTTGGTCTTAGGCAACCCTTGTAAAAGGGTCATTTGACACTCCCACAGAAGGGTCACAACCCATAGATTGAAAACCACTGACTTAGACTGAGTCCTTCCCCTAAATTGTTTATTGAAAGGGAAGGTTAAATGGTGTTGGCTGCCTAGTTTATCCACAGATGGATATTTGTGCTTGTGAAAGGCCTCTTGCCTAAAAGGCTCTGAAGTAGGAACTGAGCTGTTTGTGCTAATAGGTCGCCTTGTCCTCGGTGTCTTAAAACAGGGACAAACCGGAGCTGTGTGGAAGGACTGTGCAGCCAGGGGGGACAGTGGCTTCCCAACCGCTCTCAACTTAGCTCTTTCATGTGCAGTAAATTTATCAGCAGATGTGATGGAGGGAGGCCCTGGGAGGGGTGGGGCCTATGCACATGCAGTGCCTAAGTAGGTCAGAGAGAAATGTGATGCAAAGGGCAGAGAGCGATGGCACCCAGATTGCCTTGAAGATGGAGAGAAGGTCTCATACAAGGCACACAAGCACTTCTAGACTCTTGGAGGCACAGGTGGACTGTGTCTCAGTTCCTAGAACACCTAGGAGGGCACAGAGTCCGGGGGACAACTTGATTTAAGTCAATTTTGGGCCTAGGAAACTGAAACATAATTTCTTTATCTTGTGGGTTTTCACCTATTTCTACCACTTGCCCCAGCCTCTATAGACAACTGAGATGGATTGTTAAACCTGGATCCATGACTGGCTCTTCCCTCCAGGTGGGGGTGGGTTTACTTCCTCCTGCTTGTCTTGTGGGAGAGGAGAAGCTATGCTGGTCTTGTAGAAAAACTGGGGACTTGGGGTTGACAAATGCTTCCTAAAATAAGGGTGTATGGTGGGGCCTGCTACTGCTCAGAGCTAGGCTGAGATGCTCAGATTCTCTAAGTACCAGAGGGCTTTATGGGGTCTCTTTCATCCCCAAGCCCTAGTATAGACATCGGCTCCAGGTTGGGTTCAGAGGTTGGGAGTGGCTTATGTGTGCCAGTGGATAGGCAATGTAGAGCCAGAGCCCAGAGATTTCAATTCCAGAGATTTCTCTAGGTACAAGTGAAGGACCAAGCATCCCAGGAGAGAGACGGAACAGGAAAGTAATGTCTAAGGGCCCTAAAGACTAGGAATTCCGAGTCACACACCAGAGAGGAAGTGTTTTGGAGGAAGATTCACCTGATCCCTTGGCATCCCTGGGGACACTAGCACCATCACCTAAATGCCTAGGATAGAACAATGTCTGCACATGAGAAGCATTTTAGAGTCTGGCAAGCATGGGGAATAGTTTAGTAACCTGGGACTCCACTTGGTCTGGGCTACACCCCTCTTCTAATAATGCACTTGGCAGCCTGAGATGGTTAACTAAATGCACTGTGCACATACACGCCTCTCCAAACAATGTACGTAGCAAACTGTTGGACTCCCACCTGCCCTGAGATGCACGCGCATTCCACTCTGAACCACCCAAACTCTGCCAATAGCATCTCCTCCTTCCTTTAGTCTCCATAGAAGAAGCCTCTAGGCCACAACCTGGAGCCCGTGAGTATTTTTAATCATGGCCTGATGTCACTCTTGACAGCATATTTGACCTGTACTATTGCTTTGGATAAAGTTACCTGGGTTATTATAAGGTATGTACTTACTTCACTTTCTCAAATCAGATACCAAGGACCTGGAAACCCAACCACCAGTAAAATAAGGATGACAGTGATGTCCCCACAGACACTGAAACTCCAAGGCAGTAAGTGGTCCTGGCCCAGACCAGTGGTGGGGAACTGGGTCTGTCCTGTGAGACCAGAACCCACCCTGTGGCCAGTACCAGCCACCTTGGAAAGTGAGCTAAAGGACGAGGCCGGCCACAGGCTCTCAGACTTCATCCCTGCCTGTTGCTTGCCTATCTTCTTCCCGCTCATGCTAGTAGCTCCAGGCACTGGATTTATATGTCACGCAGGGCCCACCACACTCCCAGTCCATTCCAAGAGAAGCCTCTTTGAAGGCAAAATAGATTCCAGAATGATCGCTCACTAAGAGACATTCATCAGTGTGATGTCCTCCATAAAACTGAAATATCATAAAATCGTACACACGTGGGCCTGGAGCTGGGCAGGAACCATATTTCAGAGGAGAACATGGGCTGTGCAGAACACTGGTGACTGTGGTTGATAAATTAGACCCTGGTTTACACTCTTACTAGCTTGTTGGAGAGAGTGAAATGGCCTTTCCATCAGCATCCTGACTCCTAGGAAAGCGGGGACAGTAGCCTCATCAGCCATCAGTCACAGGCAAGGGCGGCTGGCTCTAAGAAATTTCTGGGTGCCTTGGGAGAGCCCAGCTTGGCTCAGAGTGGGAGTCGGGAGGAAAAAATGGTGTGGGGAGATCTGCAATTCTGCAAGTGGGTTGGTGTGGAGAACAACTTGCTCCACGCCCTCTCAGTAACTGTGGTAGTGTCTACCGCATCTACCTTTGATGTAGAAATGGCCACAGGCCCACAAGTGACTGTAGACAGGTGACTTGTGGATGACTTTTTTTGTGCTCCCCCCCCCCCCCCCGCCCCGAGACTTCACAATAACCCACTGACCTGTGGTATTCCTGTAAGGACTCAGTCAGGTAGCCTCTCTAAGCCACACTAGTCTTTTGTCTGGAGCCCAGATGTCCCCCTTTCTGGATGTGAGCAAGTTCCCTAACCTCTGTTATTCTGGGCTTCACAGAAGTTCAAATCCCTCTTCAGGTAGCAGTTTAAATGACAGTAAGGGACAAGATCTGACATGAAGGAAAAAAAAAAGCACATTGGTGGATGATCTCTGCTAGCATTTTGTGAGCAGGCTGTGCCTGTTCTCCTCAGGTCTCCATACCTTCTGAGTGACAACTACTTTAGAGACCACTTCACTGGTACCCAAGCTCAGCCTTGGGCAGGCAGCCAATTGGATGGAAGGTGCAGGCTGTGAACACAGCCTTCGGGGTACCTGTACTTCCTGCTGCTGCTCAGATGGACACTTGCCAGTCACCTGCTGGGGGAGGAGGCTGTGGGAAGCTCCAGGATGTGGACCCTCATGCAACAGGAGCAGGTTACTGGCTGCTCTGTCCATAAAATGAGCCGTTCACAGTGGCCTTCTCTTTGCTTCCAAGCATCTTGATGTCAGTCATGTATTGATAGGCGAATGATTACATTAGGACCCGATGGATAGATGCCTGCAGGCCCAGGTAGAGAGTCTTGCTGCTACAGAGCAGAAGGGATTACTCACTTGTCCACTGCCTGTCTCTGGACTTGCTCTGGACAAGGAATAAAAACAAATCACATAGGTACTGGCTGAGCCCCAACTCCTTGAACAGAGCCTTTTCCAGCCAAGGACCAGTTTTGCATCATGTGGGATGTCTGCTTCCCTGCCCTCTGCTCAGCCTTCACTGTGGTGCCGATTCCTCCCTGTTGGCTCCTGCTCTGCTAGATGCCCTCCCTTGCCAACCCTCCTATGGCTTCCTGGCATCGATCTTATCCCTTTGTACAGAAGTTAGGAGCCAGCACTCGGGTGCCTCATGACTCCTCCTGAGGCAGCTTCAATGGAGAGGGTGCTGCTCTAGCATGTCCTTCAGTCCCCATCAGACTTTGCAAGACATCTCTCCTAGCCACATCTTGCTGTCTACCCAGCAAGCATCCCATCCTCTCTCCTGGGGTACTCTGTGGCCATCAATCTTTGTCTGTTTTATTACTCTCCTCCCCACATCCACAAGATCAGCTCAACACTTAAGATTCAAGCCACTGGTGTCACTTGCTCCTCCATGGTTCTGCTCCAAACTCTCCAGGTCCTCAGTGGGTAGGTGCTTCAGTGACCTCATCACCAGGCCATGATGGAACCTAGAAACTTGGTAGGTGTCATCAGAGGAACTGGGGTGGCTGATCCTGAAGAGGATAGATGACATGATCCCTGCAAAACCCGGAAAGGCTTCAAGGTACTTTGTGTCCCCAACTGGGTTGTGAGTTCCCCATGACAACATGTGAGCTCCCCATGTTGTCTGAGCACTCATTTTCTCTCCCCCCTCTGACTCAGCTGTGCCTGTCTATGGGCCACTGTAAGCCACTTGAGTCTGCCCTCACCTCTGTCCATTTCCATTCAGAGCATCCTTCTGAGGTCAATATTGGCTTTCGGCAGATTAGCACCAAGCCTGGAGCCTGCCAGTGGCTCCACCTCTCACTAGGGTGACCTCCTGTCTCCCAGTCGTGAGCGCTGGGATGGGCTAAGCAGGTTTTCAGTGTGGGGACAGAAAATGGCTTGGCTTATTTAGACTCAAGTTTCTCCAGGCTACACCCACATTGGCTCCATTGGTCATCGAGAAATAAACAAGAAGACTGGATACACAGAGAGACACACGAGTACCTTAGCTTCTTAATATGCTGTTGAGGAGATTCGGGGTCTCACACTACTGGCTGCCTTCCTATTAGTAAAGATGGAACCTATCCAGTGTGCCCCATCTACACTGAGATAGGAAGATGGCCTTTATTCCTCAATCAAGCTGTACCTGAAGACTCATCTTGAAGCCCCCTTTTGTAGATCATTTTTCAGAATCAGAGGCTTGTCGGCAGGGCTCTTGTTGGTCTGAGACAGTGATGTGAGTTGTGCATTTGGGTTTTTTTTTTTTGGCAAAGGGACGCATTGATTTTGCAGCCCCAATTATCATAGCATGAACATGGAGTTCTGAAAAATATATATAGAGAGAAGAGCTGTCAAATGTGGGAAGTAACTTCATTCCCCAACATTTATGCAGGCCTGGGTGCCAGGTATGTATCCCACAAATCAAAGAGCTGAGCATGGCCCTTGCAAGGGAGGAACCATCTGCACACTAGAGTCAGGACCAGGTGGGTGACAGAGATGAGCTTGCTAGTCTCATAGAAGCAGGGATGGGCCTGCAGATGATCTTCAGAAAGACAGCCTTGGAGGAGTGGACCTGGGGGATGGCAGGGCCAACCTGGAAGTCACATTGGCTGGTAGATGTGTATATGTGTATATGTGTGTGCACATATGCAAGTGCATGTGTGTGTATGTGCGTGCGCTTTCGTGCACAAGTATAAGCCTTTGTAAATACATGGATATGTGTATGTAAGTATGAGCCTTTGTAAACGCATGTTTGTATACATAAGTATGAGTCTTTGTAAATGTGTGTATGTGTGTATGTTTGCCCATACAAGTGTGAACCTTTGTCCTTTATAAATACATGTGTGTATATGCAAGTATGAGGTTTTATAATTGTGTCTCTGTGTATGTGCATACAAGTGTGAGCCTCTGTAAATGCATGGATACGTGTACCTAAGTATGAGTACACTCTTTGTAAATGTGTGTGTGTGTGTGTGTGTGTGTGTGTGTATGTATGTATTTAAGAAAGACCATGGACTCCTCATCTATAGGATGGCAGCATGTCCCAGATGGGACAGTTGGAGGAGGGGGACCAAAGCTCCTGGGAGATGACAGCTTCTCCAACAAGACACAATGGAGCAGTCATCCTGAGATGGCCTGACCTAGAAGAAGGGTGTGAAAGTGATTGTTTAAGGAGGGTGTGTAAATGGTCTGGGGTTAGCTCTGGATAGCATCAAGCCTAAGGGGTTTGGGCCAAGAAAGCATGATAACTACTGTAGGCCTTATTTGGGGAGAAGATGCATCTGGTGCTGATACTAGTGAGAGCAGAGGTGGTTCATGGAACAGTGGCAGAATGAGAGTCAGGAACCACTTGACAGGTAAAGGAAAGCATCAAAAAGAACCTGAACTCAGGAGGACACCCTGGGGAAGGAGGGATGGAGCCTCAGAGAGGGAGGGGGTGCTAGTGGCTAGCCCCTAAGGGAGAAGACTTCTCAGGAGCCATTTTGAAAGAAAAAGAGCAAGCTCAGTTGTGAGTATTTTCTATTTCTTGCTTAGGGGGAAAAGAAGCTTTAAAAACCACAGGCAGGTTTTTAAACCATGTCTTGGTAATTTCCAGAGATTGCCTGTAATATGATAGGCATATAAAAGATTCTAAAAGTGACTACTTTACATATACAAGATTGGCTGCTCTCTCGGAGCTTGATGGTGGGCGGGGGCATTGCCATTCAGCGCAGCTCCCAGGTCGGGGGACGAGGAGAACAAAGATTCTGGCTCCTTGGGAACTAGGCTTTCTATGCATACAGCCATACTATAGTTGCAGAACCAGGCCTTAGACCTCCTGCTCACTTTGCCTCCGGCTCGTTCTGTCTGCATCCTTCTGTGCTCACTGTTACCAATCCCCCTACCCCCATTCCAATACATAACTCCAGACAGACATCAGAAGCCTGGGGAGGTGGTTCAGGAGATAAAGAGCTTGTTGCACAAGTCTGGGAGCTGAGTTGGGGGTCGCCAGAATCCAATATAAATGCTGGGTGTGCGGCAGCCAGCCCTGCCTGTGGTGGGTTTCAGCCTCAAAAGGCAGAGACAAACAGTTGTGAAAGCAAGCTGGCCAGAGAGACACCCCCCCACACCTCTATGTATAACACTGAGAGCTGTTGAGGAAGCTGTTGAGAGGTTTGTGTCACCTTTCAGCCTCTGCATGTGTATCTAGGCATGTTCATGCAAGCCTATGCACACATAAGGGTTAGAACACAGGCACATGCAAAATTAATAAATATAAAGGAATGAAATCATGATGTCTTAGTCAGGGTTTCTATTCATGCACAAACATCATGACCAAGAAGCAAGTTGGGGAGGAAAGGGTTTATTCAGCTTACACTTTCACATTGCTGTTCATCACCAGAGAAAGTCAGGACAGGAACTCACACAGAGCAGGAACCTGGAGGCAGGAGCTGATGCAGAGGCCATGGAGAGGTGCTCCTCAGCTTGCTTTCTCATAGAACCCAAGACTACCAGCCCAGGGATGGCCCCACCCACAGAGGGCTAGGCCCTTCCAGATTGATCATTAACTGTGAAAATGCCTTACAGCTGGATTTCATGGAGGCATTTCCTCAAGGGAGGCTCCTTTCTCTGTGATAACTCCAGCTTGTGTCAGGTTGACACACAACACCAGCCTGAATACATGATTTTTATCAAAAATTCGGTTAGTTGGGGACTGAGCTTAAGCACACAGTGTTAGGACCTGTGCAGTTCTCTGAGCAAGCAGAGGAGAGAGTGTGTATGCTGGGCGGGGGCTCTCACTGCACAGGGGCATAACAGCTCAGCCTTAGGCATGAGTAGGAGCTGGGAGTTTAAAAAGAAGCAGATGTATAAATGGGACTGTCTAGGACTTAGGGAAGCTGATTTCTCAAAGGCAAAAAAACATGACTGGGAAATCAAGCTTTTCCAATTCTGTGTCAAAAGGACACTGACCTACTCCCTGGAGCTCAAAGTTACAGGAAGAAGGATATGCGAGTGGCCAGGGAGACAGCTACTTAATCACCCCCTGGTCATAGGATGACCCCCAGACAGCTGGGCTCCACTGAGATGAGGCAAAGGGACGTTCTTGGGCTTAGTCTCTGAGCCATTTATAGCAGGATTGGGGGATGGGGACGCTAGTGTTATCTGGGAGTTTCTAGGTAAGGCGGAGCAGTGGCTTCAGAGGTCACAGGAATCAAGAGAATCTCTTAGATTATCACATGAGATGCAAGAAGACTTGCCTGCCTTTTTGTCCTGGAAGTGAAGGAGATGAGCAGAACTTGGAGTTGGGTGTGGCAGAGGCCCCCAAACTCCACGCTGGCACCACTCTCTGGCCTCTGAAATCCTGAATTACTCAGCTGTTTATGGGTCTATGGGGGTCCCAGCAAGGAAGGCTCATGGCTCTTTGCACAGAGCTAGTCATGTGACCACCACAGTATACACATGGAGTGTGAGTGTCCTTAGGTATTTGGAAAAATAGGAGCACGAATAAAATCCTCTCATACCCTAGAGAAACAGGGAGATGCCAGCTGACCTCACGTGCAGTCAGCTGTCACCTAGGAATCTAAAATATTCCAGATAAATCAAGGAAGCCAAGCAGAGGACCACTATTCTTTCTTCTATTGTTGATGACCCATTTCATTCTCTTTTTCAATCTTCTCATCCACTGTAGGCATGTCTTTTGACCTACCCTTCTGTCTTAGATGCTTTTCCTATTCCTATGAGTAGCTACCGACCATGGAAACTTACAGAAGAGTTTAAGGGCTAGAGCCAGCATAGTGGAGCAAGAGCATGGTGGCGGGAACAGATGAGAGAGAGCTTGAATTTCAAACTACAGGCAGGAGGTAGAGGGCACACAGGGAATGGTGCCACTCAAACCTACCCCTAGGGACATGCTTTCTCCAAAGGCCACACCTCCTGATCTTCCCCTTACAGCCACAAACTGGGAAGCTAAGCATTCAAATTCTAGAGACTCATTGGAGACATCTAATTCAAGTCACCAAAATGTCACTTCACTCTGTTTTGCCTATATTTCTGTGCTCTGTTGATGAGTGTCCAAACATCTTTATATTTCTAGTCTCATTTCCAGTTATTTTTTCTTTCTGGCATTTGCTCTGTCTGGCCAGTGTGGCCATTTCTATGGTGTGTATTTCTTTCACCCTTGAGAAGTTCAACCTGCACTGGGGATAAGCATATTTGAAAATGTGGAGGGGCTTCCAGTATGTCTGCACCCCACACCCTGGCTCTTCTCTCAGAGGCCAGCTGAAGTCAAGCGACCTGAAGGGCAGTTTCAGGTTCAACCAACAGAGCCCAGAGAGGCACATACGGTCCCCAGAGTAGCACAGAGTTGTCAGTGTTTCCATGTTCTAAGTTGGTATTTCCTTTATGTATTTGTGAGCAAATTAGTATGTGCATACTAATTGATACTTTGTATCCATCATTAGAACAAAGACCATTCTTTGTATTCTGTTGTAAAACTTTAAGTTTTTTTAAAAAAATATTTAAAAACAAATGCATATTTTATGGGTGTAATGTTTTGATGTGAGAAAACATCATTGGGGGAAACTAAAGTTAATCAACACCTATAGGGTCTCACTTACCTGTTACATTAATTCTTTTGGTTGACCTACACAATATAAGGTACAAGACAAATTTCCTCATTTTTGGCTCCTTTGGGGGACTTAAAGAGTCCCAGCCACCTTTGTGGAAGGCACTGAATTTTTGGACATATGGCTGAAGCCCCTATGGGCTTGCCAGCCCACACACACACCTCCGAGCTCTGTGTTTACAAATGGCCTGTCTCTCGGGAATAAATCTTTGCACTTTTCCCAGGAAATATAGTCTATAAATCACAGTGACATTTTAGATGAGATTTGCCTCCTCCTGCGCCTCTGCCTTTAAGTTACCCCCATCCCTGTGAGTATTGCAGTGCTTGAGGGAGGCCGGTCCAGCCCCGTCTGGGTAGGGATAGTTAGTTAAAGATAAGATCACTGACATCTTCAAATGCCACATTTGTCAACACAGGAGTGACCCTGCCCCAGGTGCTGGGTGGGATGGCTCTGTAATGTTCAGTGTGAGAGCTGCCCTTCCCTCGCTCACATCCTGGTCTTGGAATGCTGTTGTCTTCACAGATGGCAGCTACTGTTTAACACTGTGATAATTGATTTTATTGTCAACTTGGCCAGGCCACTGTGAATGTTTACCAGAATTAAAATTAGACATGAATGAAATGACTGGACAGAGCAAAGACTAATGGAATCGTGCACCTTCGTATACAGAAACAAGCGAAGGAATTGTTTGTTTGGGTTTTTTTTTTTTTTTTTTTTTTTGGAAAAGAAAGATGGAATTAGACAGGATGTCAGAATAAGATGATGCTCACAGATAATGTCATCAGAGAAATCAGAAATACAAAGATGAAGCGATGATAAGAATTTCTGGAAGTTCACATGTAGAAGACTGGGCAAGAGCCTGCCATGCGGGCTCAGTGAATAAATGTGCTTTCAGCCATTTATTCAACCCTAAGGACTGACACTGTAGCAGTAAAGGGCTGGTTCCCAAGAATTATCCTGTGACTTCCACACATGTGTGCATATGCACACGCATGTGTATGCACACACAAATATATATATGTGTGTGTGTGTGTGTGTGTATAGTAATAAAAGAAAGACTGGAATAAAGATTCAGCATGAATTACTTTGGAGAAGTTGGGGCACAAAGACTAGAAGAGCAGCATTTGCAACTAGGCACAACCTCTTGAAATACCAGAAGGCCTCAGTGTTACAAAAGGATACAGCTATGTTTGGGGAAGTCCACCCAGAACGGACCACAGCAAAGCACACTCTCTAAAGCTGTTGGGCTCTACTGAAAGAACTGTTGCTGTCCTCCAGGCAAGAAGAGCAGAATTCTCACAGAGCAGAGAAAAACTCCGACAGATGCCAGTCTTTTGACAAGTCTTTGTACCAGATGGAATTGGGGACACAGATTTAAGATACACAGAGAGAGCAGAGTGAGCCAGGCTGCCTGTCACTGCGCATCACATGAAAGCCCGAAGATGCTGTCCTCGGGGCTTTCCGCAGCGTCTGCTGGAGAACTAGTTTGACTCACCAAGATGATAGAAGGGAAGGGGAGGGAGGAGGAAGACCAGCTGGAGGCCACAGCAGGCACCCATGGAGCCAGGGTGGGATGGAAGAGAGATGAGCCCTATCCTCTCAGAGGGTAGGCAGTCATCAAGCTGAGTGTAGGCCAAGAGGGAGTGTGTAAAGGGGAGAGACATGTGATTGATCATAGAGGCTGAGCGTAGTGATCTGGGACAGAAGAGAGGAGGAGAAGGGCAGGATGCTTGAACTGGAGACAGGAAGAATGTGAATGACGTAAGTGTTAAATTTCTGTCAGAGTGAAGATGCCTGCACGTGTGCCAGAGAGAAAGAAAATGTTAGACACAGCATAGAGAGTGTGTGTGTGAGTACACATGAGTGCACATGTGTGTGTGTGTGTGTGTGTACACATGAGTGTACATGTGTGTGTACACAAGAGTGCACATGTGCATGTGTGTGTGTGTGCATGTGTTTGAGTGCACTCGTGCACCCATACATGTGTGTTGATGGATGTGATACAATGTTTTCATATAAGTAGACATTATGGGAAAATTAAATCCAGTTAAATAAGATCAGCATGCCTTCACCTACTTATCACATTAATTTTTTTGGTGACCTATGTATTATGAAATATGACA
Organism: Mus minutoides; assembly: GCA_902729485.2. NCBI lineage: Eukaryota > Metazoa > Chordata > Mammalia > Rodentia > Muridae > Mus > Mus minutoides. Next base: position 2,305,544 of record LR749587.1, read on the forward strand.
GGTCACCCCAGTCTTGGCACCTTTGGGGGACTTAAAGAGTCCCAGCCATCCTTTGTGGAAGGCACTGCATCTTTTACACACACACACACACACACACACACACACACACACACACACACACATGCAGTAGCATGGGAGGACCTGCGAAGGATGGCAGCTGAAGGGTACACTACATAGAGGCACTAATAGGAGTTACAGCGAGGAGAAATAAACATGCGGTGAATGGGGAACTCACCACGCCTCTCTCAATTCACGACCAGCCATTATTAGGAGGAAGATGGAAGCCGTCAATGACAGGACCAATGGGGCAGAGCCTACAATGGCACATTGAACTCTGACCTCTGGTAATTGAGAATACATTGTCTTTTAAAAGTACATGGAATAGCCTGCAAATTGAGCATGTCTATTGCTACAAAGAGCCTCTCATTAAGTCCGGAGCACAGAAATGATCCATCCAGCCCTCTCTTACTACAAGCAGGAAAACTAGAAGTTAATTACAGAGCTAGCAGAAGTGAACGCTCACCCACCAAGCATGTCAATAAACAACTTGGAACGAGGACAGAATGGCTCCAAACTGAGAAGACAAGAACTCAGGCTGGGGAACTGGCCCACTGACTCATCGTGAGGACCTGAGGTCAAATCTCAAGCACCCAGGTGTGTGTGCCTGTAGGCCCAGCACTGGGGGGCAGACACAAGTGAGCATGCTGGTTAAATAATTAATTCCAAGCCGGGCGTGGTGGCGCACGCCTTTAATCCCAGCACCCGGGAGGCAGAGGCAGGCGGATTTCTGAGTTCGAGGCCAGCCTGGTCTACAAAGTGAGTTCCAGGACAGCCAGGGCTATACAGAGAAACCCTGTCTCGAAAAAAACAAACAAAAAAATAATTAATTCCAGTTCAGTGAGAGACCCTTGTCCAAGCCATTAGGGTAGAGTGTGATTGAGGAAGACTGCTCTGCTCTGACCTTGCATGTCTGCTCATAGGCACACTCATGTGCTTGCAACACACACACACACACACACACACACACACACACACACACACAAATGAATAAATAAATAAGAATCTATGGGACATTGTTAAAAGTGTATATAAAGGGTAAAATTTGAATTTAAATAAAAATGAGTATCATTGTTATTAAACTTCAAAAATACAATAGATTAACATCTAAGAACGAATAACAACCTGAACCCAAAGAAGGCAGGTAGTGGAAACCCCAAGAGGTGAATTGCTATAATTCAGAGAAGAAGACACAGGACAGACAAACAGGCACAATGAAAGTCTGTGACCACTACCACGGGGTGGGGTGGGGGTGGGGAATTGATGCCGAGTTCTAGAGGGGCTCGGAAAGGACCAGTGTCGGAGCTGAGAGAGGGCAAGGACGGTGGGTGGAGAGGGACTGAGCTTTTAAATCACTAAGTCATTCATAAATGGTATAAGATCCAAGTTCCATGTTGACAGAACGATCTTCTTGGAAGCTGTGGGGAGCCACAGGGGAGGTCACTGGAGAAAGAATCTAAGCAGGTCCTTACCACTACAATGAAGCAGAGGTGGCAAGGAGCACTCTTTCCAAACCCCATCTCCACAGGGAAACACACCGTGTTTAATTAGACTCATTCCTAGCAATCTTCTTAAAGGAATCCAGAGTACATGGGAGGTGTGGAAGTCATCTGCTTCCTTCCTCGGAAGGTGGGGTGAAAAGCAGGGGGTACTGAGCTACCTCACTGATGGATGTAGATACACAAAAATCCTCACTCCCCGCAGAACGCAAGACAGCAGCAAAAACATGAAACAAGTAACACATCATGAACGAGGAATGAGAAGGTAGTGCCATATTAGAAAATATATTAATATAATCCATCAAGGGAGACAGCTAAGCATAAGTTCCATCTAATCATTTCCAAGGTGGAAGAGACAATCTGCATAATTGAATGCATTCATGTAAAAAAAAAAAAAAAAAAAAAAAAGGAAACAAAACAAAAACAAAACCTCACTGGATTAAAAATAGCAAGTGGTGCATCTGAAAGTTAGTTCTTTACCTGTGATACTTAGTGTCATATTCACCTGAGGAATGGATCTCTGAGTGTGTCCCTGGGAGATTGTCTAGTTTATGCTAGTTGAGCTGGGAAGCTCTGCCCACTGTAGGAGATACCATTCCCTAGGCAGAGGATCATGGACTAGGAGGAATCAGCTCTTGCTCTCTTACCCTCTTACCCTTCTGTCTCTTCTCTGTCTCCCCATTACTTCTCTCTCTCTCTCTCTCTCTCTCTCTCTCTCTTTCTCTCTCTCTCTGCCTTTCTCTGTCTCTACTACCCCATCAACTCTCCTCCCCATGCCCTAAATAAACTCTAGTCTATACTTTAAAAAATAGTGTGAAGAAGTCAAGCTGAACAACAGCATTCATTCATTCGTTTGTTCATTCATTGCTCTCTGTTGTTATTGTTTGTTTGTTTTTGTTTTTGTTTTGTGTTTTTTTTTTTTGAGACAGGATTTCTCTGTATAGCCCTGGCTGTCCTGGAACTCACTTTGTCGACCAGGCTAGCCTCGAACTCAGAAATCCACCACGCCGGCTAGCTCTCTGTCCTTTATTATGGGTGTGATGTGACCCACTCACTCCCTTAGACTCCTGCTGCTGTGACTGACAAACAGTGATGGTTTTAACTTAGGACAGTGAACTGAAATAAACTCTCCCTCTGCTTTTGTTGGGGCGTTTTATCACAGCAATATAAAAAAGTACACAAAGTATTAAAGTAAGACTGGGTGGATTTTCCCACCTCAATTAAAGTGATCAAGATCATCTACAAACATGCCCTGAGGCCGACGTCTCAGGTGATTCTACCCTTTGCCAAGTGTCTTCCTTCCATGAAAAGAAAATAGACCCATTTGCCTCTTTCCCATCATGGACAATAAATTGTGTTAAAAGTATTAGACAATGGGATTAGGCAAAAGAGATAGAAGCAATATGCCCACATCTGTTGGGGTTCAGACATGGCCTAAGTATATCTCTTACAGTTGACATGACAGAATCATCAATCACAGTGTGTCGGAATTGAGAGGTTCCAAAACCTTTAAGTGGATGGGCCTGCTGAGAGGGGTAGGTTACCATGGGCATCACCCTTGGGAGGGATTAATGTAGTATCATGAGACCCCCCATGAGTTCCAGTGACAGCAAACACTTAAAGGTGAGCAATCCCTGCCCATGGGTTCCTCTTGCTTCTTGGCTCACAAGACAACTTTCCTCCTCTTCCTCCTCCTCTTCCTCCTCCTCCTCCTCCTCCTCCTCCTCTTCCTCCTCCTCCTCTTCCTCCTCTCCTTCTCCTTCTCCTTCCTCTTCTTCCTTCTCCTCTTCTTCCTCTTCTACTCCTCCTCTCCCTCCCCTCCCCTCTCCCTCCCCTCTCCCCCTTTCCTTCCCCCTCTCCCTCTCCCCCTCCTCCTCTTGTGTACTTTATAACAGTGTCATCTACTGCTAGGCTCTTCCAGAGCAGATGTGAGTGTCCTTCACTGCATCTCTCAAATTGTGAGCCAAGCAAAGCCTTTAATCTATGTGTTCATTAAATATTCCCCTCACATGTTTTGTTACATCCACAGAACACAGACTAAGGTAAAACCAGGAATGCTGAAAAAAAAAGTCATCTGCAAGTGACAAAATTATAAAAAAAATTATCATAGAAAGGACAGTAAATGGAGGCGGAAGGAGCTTCACCAAGTGGAGTGTTATAAAACTGAGCAGTAGCCAACATCAAAATAAATGGAGAGAAACTCGAAGCAATCCCACTAAAATCAGGGACTAGGCAAGGCTGCCCACTTTCTCCCAACCTATTCAATATAGTACTCGAAGTTCTAGCCAGAGCAATTGGACAACAAAAGGAGTTCAAGGGGGTACAAATTGGAAAGGAAAAGTCAAAATATCACTGTTTGCAGATGATATGATAGTATATATGAGTGACTCCAAAAATTCCACCAGAGAACTCCTAAACCTGATAAACAGCTTCAGTGCAGAAGCTGGATATAAAATTAACTCAAACAAATCAATGGCCTTTCTCTACACAAAGGATAAACAGGATGAGAAAGAAATTAGGGAAGCAACACCCTTCACAATAGTCACAAATAATATAAAATACCTTGGTGTGACTCTAACTAAGGAAGTGAAAGATCTGTATGATAAGAACTTCAAGTCTCTGAAGAAAGAAATTGAAGAAAATCCCAGAAGATGCAAAGATCTCCCATGCTCATGGATTGGCAGGATTAATATAGTCAAAATGGCTATATTAATGCTGAAAACAATCTACAGATTCAATGCAATCCCCATCAAAATTCCAACACAATTCTTCACTGAGTTAGAAAGGGCAATTTGAGAATTCATCTGGAATAATAAAATATCTAGGATAGCAAAAACTATATCCAACAATAAAAGAACCTCTGGGGGAATCACCATGCCTGACATTAAGCTATACTACAGAGCAATTGTGATTTAAAAAAACAAAACTGCATGGTACTGGTACAGTGACAGACAGGTAGATCAATGGAATAGAATTGAAGACCCAGAAGTGAATCCACACACCTATGGTCACTTGATCTTTGACAAGGGAGCTAAAACCATCCAGTGAAAAAAAGACAGCATTTTCAACAAACGGTGCTGGCATAACTGGCAGTTATCAAGAAGAAGAATGCAAATTGATCCATTCTTATCTCCATGTACAAAGTTCAAGTCTAAGTGGATCAAAGACTTCCACATAAAACCAGAGACACGGAAATTTATAGAGGAGAAAGTGGGGAAAAGCCTCGAAGATATGGGCACAGGGGAAAAATTCCTAAATTCCGATGGATGATGCTCCAGAAATTAAGAGCAAAGCATTCTATGATCCAGCCATCCTACCACCGACACTGCAGAGAAGATGATAATGACTCCTCAAAGGGACATCACAACCTGCATCCACTGCAGTGCCAACCACAACAGCTACTGCTTGGCACTGGCCTGGTGTTTTTGGAGCATCATCCATCGGGATTTGTGGAGTGGCTGTGCTAATTTTCACTCTCTCCAATGTTGAGTAAAAACACACCTTTCTTCTTGGACAGGAGCCATTCTCACAGTGAGAGGTGGTAACTCATTGGCCTCATGGCTACCGAGTTGTGGATTCTTCATGAATCCGGTGGCCATGTGCCTGTCTTCTTCAGAGAAATGTCTATTTGGGGCTTTTCTCCTTGTTCTAAATTAAGTTCTGTGTGTATGTTGGATATTAACCCCCTCAACAGCCTTGCAAATTTGGATGTTCCCTGTGCTGTAGGAACCTCAGTTCCCTGCTAAATCCTTCTTGGCTCTGTGCTGGGGGCAGGAACAAGAGTGCTGAGCTTGGGACCCAAACAACGACCTGAGTATGAGTTCCCCAGGTTTCCTTTTGCTTCATTGTTGCTAAACTTGGAGCTGTGGGAGCAGAGACTGGAAATACCAGGTGATTCAAGCAAGTAGCCCAAAGCTATCTCCAGCAGAGGTGAGGACATCCATGCAGAAGCCAAGGGACTTGAAGGCATTCTCTATCCTACCCTAGTCACATCTACTCATAAACCCAAACAGGAGAAAGGAGTCCCTCCCACTCAAGATGTTTAGGATATGGCCTCTCCTGCAGTGACCTCCTCCAATTTTTTTTCTATTTTTTTCTAGGACTAATTAGACATTAGAATAATATCCTTTCTAAGGAATATTCCCTGGGCAAGGGGAAGGGGACTCCATTAGGAAGCCCCCTTGACCTTCCCCAGAATGTTGCCACAGAGAAAGCTAATGTAGCCAGGCACCAGCAGACTTACCTATAACTTGAACAGGGGACTCATGGATGTCCATGATTCCACGGAAGCCCCTCATATACTGGGAAGAGGGATGAGGAACACACCAATCACCGGAGGGCCAACTCGGAGGCAGGAGGATGCTACAACTGACAGGCTTGAAATCAGCCGAGAATCCACTTTCACACAATGCGAAATGTCCCAGAAAAATGCCATTTCAGAACTGAGTCTGCGGATGAAATCAGTAAGTGCGCGGGAACAGTACTATGGGAGAGCCAGCCTGGAAAAGCCAGGGAGAGAGTCTGAACACAGAGCAAGCAAATGAGCAGGTCTGAGTGGTGCCTGGAAAACACACTCCAAGGAAAGGATGACCAAGCCTCAGGAGCTGGGGGCTCATCAGTGCTGCCGGAAGTCTGAGCCCTGTGCTTTTGTCCCTGAAGCAAAAGAGGGAACAGCTGAAAGGGGCTTGGAGAAATTATGGGTGGAAAACAGTCAATTAGGCAAGAAACTGAAAACAAAGAAGAAAATGAAAACTAAACTCCAACGGTATAAACCTACAGAAATCCAAGTTGTAACATAATTAAATTTCCTCAAGGTGAAAGACAAAGGAAAAAAAGTGTCGAAAGATGCCAGAGAGAAAGTATGTAGCAGGGGGAACTCTCTTGAATGACAGTGGATTTGTCACTAGAAGCGGGAGGCCGGGAGGAAATGACAGGATCTGTTGCAGCAGCTGTGAGCCTTGTCAGCTGGAAGATGCTGTTCCCATGAAACACCCTCCGATATGGGATATGGAGGGAACCCGGGAGAGCCAGGTGACTTGCCACCCACAGACCTACCTGAATGAGGGCCAAAGGAGGTTCTCAGTGAGGCGGGAGGCACAGGGGAGGAGCCAACAGTGCTTTCTCTCACTGCAGCTCCTGGGCTTTATACAGATTTCTAAAATCATGTGAGTACGCACGACATGAAAGAAACTGATCCAGGGGACCAAGGGGACAGGCGGGGTGAGGCAAAGAGGAGAGGATGCAGGGACACGAGGATACACTCAATGTGCCCTATGTATTTGCATGAAAAGGTTTAATATTAATTAATTTGGAAAAAGAAATCCAGTAGGCAGAAAGTGGAACACAACTGAAAACAGGGGCAAACACAGTTGGCTCCTTTCCCTCTTGAGTCTTCCAAGTCCCGTGCCATGGTTAATGCAAAATTTAGAGCTGTTTGGTGTCACTCTCCATCTATGCAGAGGACATGGTTAAAGGAATGACTACTCAGGGAGATGAAGAGCAAGAATCACAGAGGGAAAAGCCTGCTGGCCTCTGGCTGTGCCCACACATGACAGTGATGCAGAATGTTATGACAACCCCCACACCCCACCACACACACACACACACACACACACACACACACACACACACACACAGAGAGAGAGAGAGAGAGAGAGAGAGACAGAGACAGAGACAGAGACAGAGACAGAGACAGAGAGTCAGAATACGAGTTTAATGAAGGCTGTTTATTTCTGACTGCATGCTCTGAAATCTCCCAGTCTTTGCACGTTGTCCAGCTGTGGGCCTTGTTGTTAATTCTCATGGACTACAAGAAGAACCCTCGCTGGTGTGGGTTGAGTGAGTCACTGATCTATGTGTATAGCGGTATGCCATTAGGAGTCATTTATTGCTATGTTGCTTGAGGAGAATAATAACAGTAGGTTTTCCCCTATGTCAATGAGCTAGCTAGTCTCAGATTCCTGGCCACTAGGGCTCAGAGAGATGTGCGGAAGAGGAGGTAGGGAGACTGTAAGAGGCCAAGGCAATGGATGACTTTAAGGAAATAGCACCTTCCAGATACAAGGCGACTGATGTGTATTTGAACCCATAGAGTCTGTGATAGCACAAGTTCACAGTGGACAAAAACCCAGCACTGAGGGGGGAAGTTGGCATGAGTTCTCGAACTATTTGTAACAGATGATAGGAAAGGGAAAATCAGTCTTCTTCAATGGAGTGTCTTTGGGTATATCAACTACACTCCAGGGCAGACCCCATGCCTAGGAATGGGGTCCTGCATAAAATGGACTCCGTGGTTTTTGTGTTGGTATTGTTTTTTCTAATTGGAATTTTTGTTTGTTTGTTTTATTTTCATCCTGTTTGTGTTTGTCTTTTTCTTTTTGAGAGAGAGAGAAAAAATAATGTGGAGTTTGATGGGTAGGGAGTGGAGGGGGCCTGTCAGTAGTTAAGGGACAACAAAGAATATGATTGAAATAAGTTGTGTGGGAAATTTTAAATCAACAGGAATGATGAAAGGGTTCAAGCCACAGGAAGGGAAAGTCAAGTCAGAGAGGGGGCGAGAGGGGAGAGAGAGAAAGGGAGGGAGTTGGTAGAAGAGAGGAAGAGAGAAAGAGAGGAAGAGAGGGAGGAAGGAAAGGAGAGAAAAGGGGAGGAAGGGAAAGAAAAGGGAAGGGAGGGAGAAAGGGAGGTTAAGACCAGCTACTTAACTCCTCAAATATCTCAACTGTGTAATGCACCAATTAAGATGACAAGTGTCATAGACCAAATTAAAATGCTAACCCAACTATATTCTATCTTTGAGGAACTTTCTTCAGGGGCTGGAGAGATGGTTCAGTGGTTAAGAGCACTGGCTGCTCTTCCAGATGATCTGGGTTCATTCCCAAGCACCTAGAGAGCAGCTCACAACCATCCTTACCTTCATTTATAGGGGATTGGAATACCTATTCTTGCCTTCCTAGACACCAGACATGTGTATACACATGACATACCTGCAGGCAAAAATGCTCAAATGCATAAGAAAATAAGTAAATCTAAAAAGAAATGGAAAGAAACTTCAAATACAATGGTTTGGATGGGTATTGTGGAAATATGGCGAAAGCATGTAAGGTAAACTCCAGGCAAGGGACAGCAGGGGGACCAATGAGCAGAGTGGACCTTAGACCAATGAAAACTTTCAGATATAGAGATGCGCATTGCAGGATAATAATATGGCCCATCTGTCATGGGACCTAAACTTTTAAAATTCTTGTACACCCAACATCAGAGCTATAAGAGCTAGGAGGCAAAACCTGGCCTGAACATGAAATGAGAAATAGTTTCAAAGTGCAAGCTGGAGAGCTTGACCCTTCTTGCTGACACACAGTGAAAAGCTAGTCAGAAGACACAGTGATGCTGTCAGCCGACAAGCATCAGTCAGATGCATTGACTGTCTGGGAAAGCTCCTTTCCACCCAAGCATAATGTCATCCTCCGAGTATGTGTGTGTGTGTAAACATTCTCAGACAGAACACAGCCTCACCACCGGACAAACTATAGTGGATTTACAAAGCATCAAAGTCATGCTGCGTGCTCCCCCACACAGTGGAAGCAGATGAACAGACAACAGCGGGGGCATCTCCAGACGCTGAGAAACAAACACTACACTTGTGAATAATCCATGGGTCAGAGGAGATGCCTCGAGGGATGTGAAAACTATTCCAGACAGACTGGAAATGAGAGGGTAATCTACCGGGTGCAGTACAAGCAGCGCGTGGGCATGTATAAAGTGTGTGTTATTAAAGAGGCAGACTCTCCTGTCAACAATCTCAGCTTCCCCCCAAGAATCTGAAAACAGGGCAGTGACAGACCCACAGCAGACACAAGGAAGCAAGGCTGGCTCAGAAATCAAAAATATGAACAGAGCCATGAGGTCACCGTGATGGGTGTGATGGGTGCACAGATTTAATGCAATGCCCACCAAGTCAGTGTGACTTCTCCTACATACATGAGACATCCTCTTGACTCTCAGGAGGGGGGCGGGCAGGGAGAGAAGTTGTAGAATTAGCTCAGGCAGTTCTGAAAATGAGGTGCATAGTAGAGAGATCTGCCAACCACGTTTAGTATTATTGTTAATCATCTGTGTGCACATGTGTGTACACACATGTGTGGAGGTCAGAGTCAACATTAGTATACTCCTTAATTGTTCTGCATTTTACTTTATTTTGCATAGTAGAGAGATCTGCCAACCACATTTAGTATTATTGTTAATCATCTGTGTGCACATGTGTGTACATACATGTGTGGAGGTCAGAGTCAACATTAGTATACTCCTTAATCGTTCTGCACTTTACTTTGTGAAATAGAGTCTCTTACTGAACCTGGCATGCTCCATTTCAGCAAGACTGGCTGATCAGCAGGCTTCCAAGATCCTCCTGTCTTTATGTGCCTGGTGCTGAGATCACAGGCTTGCTTTGATGGGTTTTGTTACTGTTATTCTTTTTTATTTGTTTCTTTCTTCTCCTCCTCCTCCTCCTCCTCCTCCTCTCTCTTCTTTTTCTTCTGTTTATTTGTTTTATGTGGGTAATGAGAATCCAAAGTAAGGTCTTTGTGCTTGTGTGGCAAGCACTTTACTACTGAGTCCTAGCTAGAGATTCAATGATATATTTCCCACCCCTGGAACAGAGTCAGCATGGTGCGGGACTCCATAGGTGTTGATGGTATAGGACAGCCTTTAAGGCTGTGGGAAAGAACACTGAAAACATGAGTTCAAAATATTTATTATCTCAGCTATCCAAAATCTAAAGATGCAGTATGAATTGTATAAGGAGCTTGACAGATCTAAAGGAACAGAGGCAGCTGTACTATGAGCCAGCCTGTCAGAGAGATCCTAAGGAAAGAGATAAAGAGATTTCGTGAGTGGTAATCACAGGGCAAGATCTCAACCAGCTAAATTTTTTTGTTTATGCTCACAAAGGCAGGCTGAGTTCAAGGTCAGCTTGGGACAGAGGGAGATTTGTTCCAGGCTCAGGTGTGGCGGGAATGGTAATTTTAGGGCAGGGTTTCACCCAAATATCTTATTGTCTGTGCTTGGGCTTGCTGTCTCTTTCTAAGAATCAAGAAGCTGGGGTAATGGGATGCTGGTTCACTGGATAATCAAAGGGGAACCTGAGATAATGACTGAATTAATAGGTAAATAAAAGAACTGGGCTTTTGATCTGCAGGAGATGAGCTCTCCAGAGAGAGTTTTTTAGAATAGCAAAAAAAGCAGTCTCCAGCAGAACACACACACACACACACACACACACACACACACACACACACACACACAGAGAGAGAGAGAGAGAGAGAGAGAGAGAGAGAGAGAGAGAGAGAGATCTGAAAAGTTGAACATAGGCTTGGATCCATAATTTGATTTTGAGTTATTTGTTTCACTGATTCCTGACATCCCTTCTCTCAGAACCCCTCTCCAAGCTGAGGCTGGCCCTTAGCACTATACCAATAGAGAGATCTCATTAGCCTTCGGTCCAGTTTTAAAGCACATATTAACTGTGGTAAATACACATACAGTTCACGTCCTCAGCCATTTTTTAATGATGAATATGTCTATACTGTTGTCTAATGCATGTCCAGAATGCTTTCCTTTCCCCTAAAAATGACATTCTCTGTTGCTACCAACCAACTGACCACCTCCAGTGTCTTTCCCATCCCTGGTGATCTCTGCTCTGCTTTTGGGCCCATGGACTCTGCCACTCAAAGACATCATATGACAAGAGAGAAGGATTTCTTTCTATATCTGGGTTGTTTCTGCTCACAATGTTTCACAGAAGTTCATCAATGTTGCACATAGTATTACAAAGTCTTCCTTTTTTTTTTTTTTTTTTTTTAAGAGATCAGCAATACTCCCCTTTCTGGATGGAACCCATTTGTTCAGACTGGATGACAGACTCTTCAGTTCCCACTTTGATGTTGTGAAGAGTGCTGCCAGAACCTGGAGTGTGCAGACATTCTGAGACCTCTTTCAGGTCTACAGCCAAGTGCAACTTTGTTTACTGAGGAATCATTGTGGTGATTTATTGTTATAAATAACATACAAGAGCTGTATTATTCTGTGTCTCCACCAACAATGAATATCCACAGATATCTGTACCTTCTCTAACACTAATGTGTGTGTGGCGGGGGAGCACCCTGACAGGGGCAAGGGAACAGCTCATTCCAAGTTTGATATACACTTCTCTGATCTATAATACTGGTTCATTCTCTCTCTCTCTCTCTCTCTCTCTCTCTCTCTCTCTCTCTCGTGGTCACTGCTCATTTTTCCCCTTTTCTTTGGAAAAATGTCAGTTCATGTCTTAGCTCTTGTTTTCATTGTTTGTTTGTTTCTTAATTGCATTAGTTCTTTATATATTGTGGGTTTATGGACCTTTGACCACATGTATGATTTGAAGATTTTTGCCCACCCATGGGATTCCCTCATCTCATTAATAGTGTCTTTCAATGTGCAACTTAATAATGAGAACTTTTATGTAGATCCCAGTCAAGGTTTTGTACTATCAGCAGTCACTAGAGAAATCAATGGAACAGAGTAGGAAATTCATGAACAGGCCACAACATTTGAACTACATGAGTGTTAGACTCATTTTTGATAAAAACAAAAACAAAAATAAACAAAAAAACAAAAGCAATTTAGTGGAAGGAATATGCTCCTGGTGATAGTTCATTGCAGAAAAATTGAATGCATACAGATAAAATAAAAACCACAGCCAAGCAAAATGCTTCCATCCAGATCCTACATTTTACATAAAAATTCACCAGCAGTTTAGTGTAAAAGTACTAGACAAACAGAGGGATCTGAAGGGCCAAGTGCTGAACAGAATGTTCTCAGGCAGAAAGCACAGTTTGTAAAGGTCAAAGTCAGCAGACTGAACCCTAAACACTGTTGTGGATGGGAACATAGCTCAGTGGAAGAGAGATTACCATTCTAGTACAAATAAAATAAAATAATATAAAATAAAATAAAATAAAATAAGACAAAAACTTCAGTTGTGTGCAAGTGGGGAAAGTCTGAAAGCCATGTCCCTGACAAGCAGCTGATGTATAGGATCTATTTATTAAAATCTCAAGATTTTTGAATCTTAGCTAACAAAGGGGAGGGTATCCTACCAGGCAGACATAAGAAGAGCCTGTCTGGTGCTGGCTACTAGGGAAATGTTAACCAAAACCTAACAAGTCACCATTCTTCATCTACCAGCATGGCCAGCATGGTGTTCACAAGTCCTGGGGAGTATGATGGCCAATGGGGTCACCAGGACATCACTGGTAAGGACCTATGATGGTACAACTACTGTGGAAAATGGCTTGTCAGCTTCCTTAAAGTCCCAGCTTGTGGGCTGTTACACTGTCCAGCATTAGGATTCACTCAGAAACCCTGTGTGAACACTAAAGGATATAGGATCTGATATAGGGTAGACTACAACCGGAACTCCCCCCCCCCAGCCTTTTTGACACATGGTACCTAAGTCACTGTGGCCTAACTGCACCCATGGAGCACTCAACAACACACTCCCTATGGAATACTACTAGACAATAAAAAGAAATTGGCTATTGGCACATAGGACTATCAGTTTGATTATCTAAGTCAATGGCTCTCAACCTGTGGGTTGTGATGCTTTTGAGAGTCAAATGACCCTTTCATAAGGATATTTAAATTATGATTTGTAACAGTGGCAAAATTACAGTTTTGAAGTAACAACAAAATAATTTTATGACTTGGAGGTCACCACGACATGAGGATCTGACTTAAAGGGTCACAGTATTAGGAAGGTTGAGAATCAGTGGTCTAAGCTGTAGAAATTAGATTATGATGGCCCATTGTCAGCATGAGGCACACATAGATAAGGCTTGGTGTCCTAATTGAATGAGATGGAGAATGTCCACAAAGGGGGCAAGACCTAGAATATATGATCAGGAGACCAGCTGGTTATACCTCTTCTCTATGCTGGCCTCTTTTCTGCAGAAGGATAGATTAGAAATAGCTTCCATTTCCTTGTCTCCTGAATTCTTTATCATCTTATTTCCAGCACCATGGATCCAAGGGACCGAGTGATTGAAGCAGCTGACATCCAAGGGTCATGAACACTGGGATTCCGTGTTTCTAGTACATCATGGGACAGAGTTATAAAAGCTGAGGTTCCTGATTCCCAGTGGTTAAGGAGGGCACAGGAATCAAACCACACAGTGCAGAAGCGGAGGGCGAGGAGGGAATCTGTCTGATGAAATGCTTTGAGTCCTGAGCATGTCACTGACTGTCCCTGGGCTGTCAGACCAAGTTGAGCTTTTAAAAACCTTACAGTCCTCCTGTGTGTGCTACCAAGAGCTGTCCTTGTGCCGAGAGCATTCTGAGAAAGGAACCCATGCTGGCACTGAACTCTTTCCCGAAGTGCACATGGAGCTATTGCTATCACGTGATGAAGTCCAGTTAAAGAATGCATTGATGTGGACCTGAGCCAGTGCCTGTGTGGCTGTGTGAAATCATCTGCAAACAACCCAACTGGAGTGCACCACGCCAACACAATGGATGCTCACTGACTCTGGGCGTTAAAGCCGAGGATGGACCTGAAGAGGGACAGCAGTGCTGGTGTGGTCCAAGGTCAATGCTCTAGCTTTTCACAGGCTGTGGATCCATGTCCAAGGTCACTCTCCTGGTCCAAGTGGGTCTCAGGCCTTTCTAATCTGTAAGTAAAAGACCAGATACAAACCATATGAACTTGGCTGGGCAGCCGCTTCCCTCAGAACAATAGACCAGCACCACAGGATGGTAGTCTAGCCTGTGTGGCCTGCCCTGTCCGTGGGTCCCCTTCACAGCTATAGGTTTGATCTCTTAGAAGCAAGTCCTGGGTCCAACACTTCTCGTGTTGCTGATAAGATGTGGGGATGTTAGGTGGCATGGGGAGCTATCCACATTGTCCACACTCACACAGGCCTGTGAGCATGTGTACACACATAATCACACATACACAAACACACATACACAAACACAGGTGGTAACCTGACACACAGCACCTAACACACATAATGATATATGTTGCAGCCATGCAATTACACAGCACACACATGCTTACAACATACATAATACAGTGTAATCATACCACACATTACATATATGCCACACAGCATATATATGTAAGCACTCTGCACATCATACACACATGTGCATGCACCACTCACCTCCGCTCTCAGTGTAAGCACATTCCCATCATACTCATACAGGACATGCAAGCACACCAGACACCATACCACATGCACCGGAGGTACATGGCTCCTAGGATTAAAATCTAAAGGTTATGTGAGGTGAAATATAATCCCTCTTTAAAGACAAAAAATGGATACATTTAAATAAAAGAGAAGATACATTTCATTCTTAGAGGTCTGGCTGGATTTGCAAGCTGGGCAACAGTGCTCATCTTTATCTTACTGACTGTGGATACAATGTTATCATCTGCTTCCCAACTCTGCCACCATGCCTTTCCCTCATGGTGGACAGCACCCTTAAACTGTCGGCCAAAATAAACACTCCCTTCCTTGCTTGCTTGAGTTGCTTTTGTCAAGGGTTAGATTGCAGAGAAAAGTAACTTATGCAGATGGCAAGGTTCCGTGTGCCTACACAGTTTCATATTGAAAATAATCTCAACAAAAAATGCGCATTTTCCCATTTACATTCCCTGACTGTATGTTTCAGGATAAATTGGCAAAATCAGCTACAGACAACAGCTAAGTCTCAAAACGAGGGAGCTCCGAGGATGCCAGCCGCACAAAGTACTAAGAAGAACATTTAAATTTTAGGCAGTAGGTGAAATTTAAAGTTTTTATTAGACATTTGTATATCCTGTGACTGTGATTAAGACACCCTTTTTGGATGTGCCTGCCAGTATTTGACATAAATATTTACAGTAGAAACTAAGATGTGACATCTACTAAGTGTTTACTTAAGAAAAGGCAAAAAAGAGGAAAGGAAGGAAGAAAAAGAGAGGGAGGGAGGGGAGAGGGAGGGAAAGAGGGGAGGAAGATGGAGGAAAGGAGAGAAAGAAGGGAGGGAAGGATAGAAGAGAACTCCTTTTCCCACCCAAGACCTGCCTTCCTCCAGAGCTGGTATCCCTCACGCTGACATCTTGACCTTCCTGTCCACTCTGGAACTTGCGCATGTCCATAGAAAGAAATGTGTTCATGTGCACCTGGGAAAGAGATCCATGTCCCTCTGCTCTGGGAAGCTCAAGTTCAGCAGGGCAATGGCTCCTGTAAGGAGAGACTCTGAGCTGGTGGAGAGTCTGTCAGACCCTGAGCACCTGGTCATGCCCTCTGAGGCATGAGCATTACACATGGTATAGGTAATAAGATCAAACCCTGACGTTCCTCAGTCTTGCTGTGTGATCTCAGGCAGCATCCTGCAGTCTCTGAGCCCTCACCCATACAGTGGAGACAATAGTGTTATTTGGTGTATGGCTGTGGATAACAACCCCCTCCACATACAGGCAGGCTTGCTCTACATCTGCAAGCTTCCCAAAGCTGTTCCTGCATGAGGCTTTGCAGCATTCTTGTCTCACCAAACCATTAGTTTTGTTTATCCGTGGTGGTATTTGCTTTCATATCATTCTAAAAGATATTGGGTATCTAAGCAAGCATTCCACAAAGTCCAATATTAGTCATGGAGAGTGTGGGGAATGATTAGAGGACACTGGAAGGGATGGTGGTGGGGAGAAGGCAGAATGTTGTCAGTAGGGAGGGGCTCTTGTGTGAATTCTTGCTTAGCAACGGCAAGTGGCCCAGGGAAGGACAAGTTCATGTGATCAGGCTGTCTGGTCCAGTGGTGTGTAGCTGGAGACATCTGTATCTGTCATTCATGTATGTATGTATGTATGTATGTATGTATGTATGTATGTATGTATCTATCTATCTATCTATCTATCTATCTATCTATCTATCTATCTATTTATTTATCTATCTACCTACATATCATCTATTCATTTATATATCTATCACCATCTGTCCATCCATCCATCACCTTATTATCTGTTATCTATTATGTACCCATGCAGCTTTATCAACTTTTGTACATCTATCATTCCACTTATTGCCTATCAATTTATATCTACTATCTATCTATCTATCTATCTATCTATCTATCTATCTATCTATCTATCATTATGCATTCATCCGCCAGTTATCTATCATCTGTCTACTCATCCAGACATAATGTATTTGTTTATCCATCATTCATCCATCTACCCATCTAGCTATCATATCAATTAATCTTTGTACCCATCTACCACCCTTCCAAGCCATCTGTGATCTGTATCTGCCGATCTATCCCGTCATCATCTCTTCATCTATGATCTATAATTATCTATCAATCAGCTCTCTGCTTATTTAGGTAGAACAAAATTATAAGGTAAAAGATAAAAGCTTGCTTCCTTCTACTGCTCAGAGGCTGCCAGCCTCTAAGGCTTTGGGTCACAGCGGCAAGCCTGGTGAACAGGCACAGGCATCGTGGGGACAGGCACAGGCATCGTGGGGACAGGCACAGGCATCGTGGGGACAGGCACAGGCATCGTGGGGACAGGCACAGGCATCATGGGGACAGGCACAGGCATCATGGGGACAGGCACAGGCATCGTGGGGACAGGCACAGGCATCATGGATGAGCATCCACAATGCAGATGCTCCTCTCAGGCAGGGTTGTGTTGGTGTTTGCATCAGTGAAGGGCACTATAGGAATCCTGGTCAGGTTCCAGTCTCAACCAGAGTGAGCTGCACAGCTGTCCTGGCATTGGGAATGGGGGTGAGATGTGATACACATCTGTCTCTGTGTGACCCATAGTGCAAGGAGCAGCTGGAGCTCAGGATATTTAGCATAGAAGTTGACTGGGTCAGAGGATGTGGACTGTGGACTGGAGGGTGTGGTCAGGTGGTACTTTAGAGTGGCCTCTTGACATGTGGCTGTTTCTTGTCCTGCCCCGCAGCTCCTCGGTGGTCAGGAAGGATCTCTGGTCAGTTTGCTTGTGCCAGAGAGGACTGTGCAGAGTGACATGTGGGGTGGGAGGAACCTGAGACTCTCAGTACAGACTGGGTGTCTTAGAAGACCAGACCTAAAAACTTGCATTTCATAAGCTGTCAGTGCTGGGACGGGGCATGAATGTCAGAGTTTGTAGGATTGCTGTCCTGTGTCAACCTACCACCCTGTCCTCATCAAATGGTCAGGTATCTGTTGCTGTTGGAGGCAGGAGCCACCCGTTTGGAGGCAGAGTTCTGCCATCTTCTTTTCTGCTCTTCTCTTTTGATTTTGCTTACATTTACACAGCAATAGACATCACCCACACGTGCTTGGGTGCTTGGGTGGTACTCTTGCTAAGGCTGCCACCAAACATGGGAGAAAAAAAGGAGAAGGCCCACTGGGTGGTCTACCACGTGTTAAACACAGGGCCAGGTGCTATGCAAATCTCTCTGGGATGAAGAATCTTAAGAAGAGAGGAGTAAACATGGCTAATGTTTGCTGAAATCATGGAGTGTACGTCTTCTTTCAGTTTATAGGAATTATCAGGGCCATTGCTGTGACTCCCCTAGAAGGCAGATTTACAATGTGAGAACAAGGCCTGAAGTTCATCACCACAATCATCATCATCACCATCATCACTATTACCACCATCATCATCATCACCATTACCATCATCATCATCATCATCATCAGCAGCAGCAGCAGCAGCAGCAGCACAATCATTACCACTATTTTTGTCTGGAGCTTCTCAGCTACATTCCATCCCTAGTGCTCACACCTGGGGCTCACACTCAGAACTGAAATGCTTTGTGGTATTTGACGAGAATGCGATGGTCTTCATATAAGGCCCAGGACCCATATATACTCAAACATTTATTCTCCTCATCCCTAAAATACATTGTTGATAAATCAGCTCCTGTGGCTGGCACTACTAGATGAAGGTCCCCAGAAGAGCTGTCAAGAAGCTGGCATGGAGACCAGTCAGCTGCCATCCTGCCTGAATGGCAGCCCCCTCCATAATCCCCCCAGCTTCTTCCCCCATGACAGGCCTTCTCTGCACTCAGACTGCATCAGTGGGAGCCAAATGCCGTAGGACTGACAGGCCCCTTCTGTCGTCACCCACCCCGCAGGGCCCCTCAGGAATGCCTGTCTCCCGTCTTTCCAAAGGAGCCAGCCACATGGAAGAGCAATCTGCCTGCAAACTGTCCAGCCCAAACCTGAGGCAGCTTTGGTAGTGGGCTCCCAGGTGAGCACCATGGCTCCCGGGATCTGGTGGATCCAAGGCGGAGCTGCAAAGAGGATGCTGGGAGTTCCTCAAGCAGAACCTGGTAGCTCCAGCAGGAAGGTGAGGCCAAGCAAGTGTGACAGACAGGACAGCCTCTTCGCTGGGCCGAGAGGCTGCAAAGCAATATTGATACCCCAGGACAGCCATAGTGGGATTGTAACACTCTCAGGTAGGGAGCTCTTGGGATGTGGGTGGCTTGGGATGGTTGGCTGCTGCCTCTATACACACAGCATAGGTTGCATAGGTCAAGGTGTCCATCCTGCAAGAGGGGTGCTGGGATGAGGGGACCTCAGGCTGAACCCTCTGTGATTCCTGGTGGAAATCATCTTGAACAAACTGTCCTTTCAGCCTCCCTGTCCTACCTGTCCACTGCCAAAATTAAAAGCCACCTGGATGTTATCACAAAGGCCACCATGCATGGTGGGTTTTCCATGGGGCTGATCTGGATTTCACTGTAGGGCTGGCTATGGTGTTTCACTTCTGCTGACCGGCCACCTCACCTTGTACCTGTGAACATCCCTTACCTGAGAACAGCAGAATCAGGGTAGCCATTCCATGATTTAGTTCACATTGTGACCTGACAGAAGTCAGACACTGATGCAGGGGAGTAGCTATGACCCCTGAGAACAAGGATTTGGAAGTTTTCATTTCCATGGGGAGGAGGCCAGCAAGTGAACAAGGGGTGACAGACCAAAGGGAAAAACTGACCTTCGCTCAGTGGGACAGGATGAAAGTTTTCAGATTGAGACCCAGAGGAGAGAGGAGGCACCTGGACAAGGGCCATCGCCCCAGTCAGAAAGAAATGGCTGATTGCTGGTGCTATATATTTTGAGCTTGCTTAAGAAAGAAGAGAACACGGCTCCAAAGGATGGACCAACTGTATCATGAAAAGCTTTTGGTGCCACAGTCACTGTTTGGGGAGTGGGGTGATCTTTGGTGAGAAGCCATTGTCACATTTCAGGTAAAGGACAGATGACAAGGAGGAGGGATGCAAAGCAGGTGACCATCCAGAGGCCACTGCAGTGGCCCCAGGTTCAGAGACACACCGGTCACTGCTGTGGCTGTAGGTTGAGATGGGGGAACTTGGGTGCATGGTGATCTGCAGCCAACAGAGTTCAGTGGGTCATGGAAACAGCTTGGGAGACGACTGAAAAGTTCAAAGGCTGGTCTGAGACCTAGGGTTTGTTTTCTCAGAACAGTTGAGTCCAGAGCAGGGGCTACCACTGCTGCCAGGGTGGTGCAGGGTTCAAGAGTCGGGTCCAGCAGGGAACTTGGAAAGAGAAGAGGGGCATGGTGAGAAAAGGCTCTGCTAGTGAGCTACATTGGCTTTCAGGAGGAGGTGTTGGGAAGAGGACATGAGGGCACCAGGAATCCAGATGCTTCCCAGGACATAACATCGCTGACATTCGTCTAGGGCTGATCAAAGGAAGAGCATGGACTGGATGTGGGACTTCCTGCCTCAGAGTTCCTATTGCAAATACATAAAGTCCTTGTGCAAAGACATTTCCTGGGGTCAGAACGACACATGCCCATGCAATACCCACACACTTAGAAGCATCTTAAGGCCCCAGGGATAGACCTAGTAGCCATCAGTCTCCGTGGTCTCCACAAGTTCCCTGGCAAAGCTCCAACTTTGGAAGGACATCCATGAGAGATCATCTGGAAATTAGACACTGAGTGGGTTGGATGAATAACCCTCGGCAGAAGCTATTTTCTGCTCTACTGGGAGGGAAGTGAGCCGGTTGCCAGCAGCTCTTGTCACTGATGTTGTGTGTGCTTGAAGAGAGTTTAGTTCACTAAGAAGTGAGGTGGTGTGACAGAGAGGGCCCGGGCATTACAGATATCTAGGTTCGGCCTTATAATATATAATCTTATAGTTTATAGCTCTTCACTTAAAGAAGTATCCAGAGCTTATTGGCGCACGTTTGTGGCGAGGACCCGTGTGCAAAACACAGCAAGCGCAGAACTGATTTTTAGCTGCTGATGTGTCCGTGTTAAAGGGAGAATACTAAGATATGGTGATCATCTCCATAGTTGGGAGGATGTGGATGGTGATGGTGATGATGATGATGGTGTTGATGGAGATGATAATGATGGTGACAAATGCGCACTTGTTAGCATGCGGCTGTCATCCCCAGGAAAGCTCATTGGCTGCCACGCGGCCACCGCCGGTGCTTTTGCCTCATGATGTGAGACGATTTGTGCTTCTTGTGTGCATTTCATCTTGAGTGTTAGCATTTAACTTGTGCCAAGTAGCTGAGCCAGAAGTGAGAATTCCCTCAAACTGTAAGAAACACTGACAGGCATCCAGATGTGGTGCTATCCTGCCCACCGCTCTGCATAATGATGGCTATTTGTTGTAGTTTTCTCTCTGTCATTTGGCATGGGCCTGCTTTGGGTGCTATAGTAATAGCTATGGGAAAATACAGACTGTACCGCAAACTTGAAAAGAATTCCAGGAGGATGCCCACTGGCACTGGAATCTTACACTCCGAGGAAGGATGTGGGCAGGCTGCTTGAGCAGGGAGCTAGGTGTTTGCTGGAGAAAGCAGTGCAGCTGCTGGGCTCTGGGCCCACTCTGCACAGATCCTGAGCTGTGATATAGTTTAAAAATAACCCTGCTCTGGCTGCCTGTCTGGGGATCTGCTGCTGGACTCGCAGATGCCGCAGCTACAGAAAGCAATATGCTTTGTGGAAAGGTATTAGGTTGGGGTTTTGTTCTGCCAGCGTTGCTTCAAATTGTCCTCCTGGAGCAGACAGAGGTTGCCCCCGCCTCCAGGCAGAGGAAGAAAGTAGGATGAAGAAAAGGCCTCCCTGCAGACCCAGACTCTGAACCACTCGCCTGAAGTGGGCAGGTATGTGTGGACCTGAGAGATGGTGTGCTCCTGTATGCCTGAAAACCTACACACACACACACACACATTCATACACACATATGTGCATGCACATACACTTGTATACACATGCACACACATATACACATATGTGCATGCACATGCACACACATTCATAACATATGTACATACATACATATGCACATATACATGTGCATGCGCATACACACACACACACACACACACACACACACACACACACACACACACACACACACGACACCCCAGCACAGGCTGCAAAAGCATTCCCAGTTTTAATCTTTTTTGCAGGGAGGGGAAGGTTCGAGACAGGATTTCTCTGTGTAGCCCTGGCTGTCCTGGAACTCACTCTGTAGACCAGGCTGACCTCAAACTCAGAAATCTGCCTGCCTCTGCCTCCCAAGTGCTGGGATTAAAGGTGTGCGCCACCACTGCCTGGCCAGTTTTTATTTTTATTTTTTTTTTTATTTTTTAGTTGGGTTTCTGAGGATTGTAGTCAGGTCCTCATGCTTAGATTCTGTCTTAGGGTTTTACTGCTGCAATGACAAAAAGCAAGTTGGGGAGGAAAGGGTTAATTTGGTTTACACTTCCAGATTATAGTCTATCATTGGAGGAAGTCAGGACAGGAACTCAAACAGGGCAGGAACCTGGAGGCAGGAGCTGATGCAGAAGCCATGGAGAGGTGCTGCTTACTGACTTGATCCTCAAGACCTGCTCAGCCTGTGTCTTATAGAACCCAATACTACCAGCCCAGGGATGGCACCACCCAGGGATGGTCCTCCCCAAGTGATCACTAATTAAGTAAGTGCGTTACAGCTGGATCTCATGGAGGCATTTCCTCAACTGAGGCTCCTTCCTCTCTGATGACTCTAGATTATGTTGAGTTGACACACAAAACCAACCAGTACAGATAGCAAGTGCAGAAAGAGGAAATGGTCACGTGAAGTCTGCTGGTCAGCTTGCTCCATTTACCCACCTCAAAGTCCAGGCGGCCTTTGATGCACTGGAGTTAGACTGCAGAAGCTTATCCTCACATTCTCCAGAGTGCCCGCTGCACATGGCACCATGGGCGGAAGTGGGCAAGTTGCGCTGACTCAGTCTTCCATAAGCAATCACAGGTATGTATGTGAGATGGTGTGACAGTCACCTGGCAACACACCTGTCCTTGGCCCACCTGGATCTTCCAGTGCAGTTTGAAGTGCCAACATATGGCAGGTCAATAGTGATCCCTTCCCATGAATAGAGATGGCTATCAGCCACGTCTGTCTTCCAGAACAATGAAAGCTAGATGTCTGCTAAGCCCCATGGCCCTGGGATTTTGCTAACATCTGAATTGACAAATGCACACACTTAGTGACCAAAAGAGGTGGCCCCCCCATGTCCTTTGCTCTAGGGATTTCTGGAAAACACAGTTTAGAGGTATAGTAAGTTCTGAGGAGAAGAGGTTCCAGGGGACATGTGAGGAGGGTGGTAGAATTTTGTAGGCATCAAGCAGAAATTGGCCCTCAGCTGGTGTGGGGAGTACAGGACTCAGAAGGATGGCAGTAGGGACAGAGCAGAACTGGGGTAGGAAGGGGGGCTGGCAAAGGAGGAGCACGTATTTGTTTCAGCACAGCCCCGTGAGAGTCCAGGGCAGTGTGGAACAAAAGCTGTGATGTCATGAGCCAATCAGATTCTTTCTTTGATCTCAGTTTGTCACAGTGAGGAAAGACAACATCATACACCACTGCACCCCCTGTGGCTGGCTTTCTGTTCCCTGATAAAGACAGAGGCCTAAATCAAATACTTCCTAAATACTGGGAAGGAAAGAATGTATTTGTCTTTACATGTGCTGAACACAGTTCATCACTAAGCCAAGGTGGAACCTGGAGACAGGAACTGAAGCAGAGAACATGAAGGGATGCTGCTTACTGGCTTGCTCTCTATGGCTTGCTCAGACTTCCTTCTAAGAGCACCCAGGGCCACCTGCCCAGAGATGGCACCACCCACAGTTGGCTGGGCCCTCCCACACCAATCATCCATCAAGAAAATGTTCCACAGGCTGGCTCACAGGACAATTACACTGGCACTTTTTCCCAATGGAGGTTCCTTCTTCCCAGACAACACTAGATTATGTCAAGCTGACAAAAACCTAACCATCACAGCACTGTATGATACGATACCCCCATGAGCAAGACTTCACCCTACTCACCTGGGCTCTTTGACTCAGCCCAGGTCTTGTCTCAGAAAGGCAGGAGAGGGTGAGGTTTTACAGCTTACATAGCATGACTCTGACATTCCAAGGCTGCAGGCAAAACTTAGCTGATACAGGGACCTGGTGTGAGTTTTTCTACCTTGTTTTCAGTGGAGAGTGATCCATGGTGGGTCCTGACAACAGCCCCTATGAGGATGTGGGTTGCACACTGGTACGCACCTTTTTACCCACAGGCCATGTAATTTCCTGTCACCCCTCAAACTTCCCATGTCCAGACATAGAGAGGCCTGTATAACGTAGTGCTCAGACTGGATTCTGGGGCATCCGGTTCCCCTTCCACTGTCCATGGAGTTGGAGACTTCAAGAGGGAATGCTGGCTACACAGGAATAACGGAGTAATTTCCAGGTCCTGCAGGGATCTGGCAGCATCATCCTTTGTCCCTGGGAACTGGGAAAAGGCATTGGGACCAGGAAGTTAGTGTGTTGCTGACTTCAAATGATACTCTGGAATGTTCCATCTTGGAAAATCTTGTCCCTCCAGAAATGTAGGGACAGAACACCCATAGATGGGGTGAGCACATGCATACCTCATTCCAAGGAAAATGGAGGCAGTAGAGATGCTGAGACAGAAAGGACTGCAGCCAAGAGGTGAAGAGTCTCAGACCCTTCCTAACCCTTATTGGGGGGCCTGCGATCTCTCCAACTCCTTACTCTTTGGGTACAGTGTGCCTCACCCCCTTTCACAAAGCCCAGGTTTTTCCAGTGGCTCTGAAGTTCAAAGAGGTCGGCTGGAGAACACATGGCCCTTCCCAGGAGCATGTGCTAGCTTGGTGTATATGTGTCCTTTAAGGTCTGTGTGTAGAGAGGAAGAGATGAAGGAGGGGCTGTCTGCATGGTGGACAACGGTCTTCCTTGTTCATTCAACTGATCATTATCCCAAGCCTACCATTTTCTCTATCTGTATGTACCAAGACTGGACCAGGGTCTGTGTGGAGCTGTCCAGCCCGACTCCTGTGGCAAGTCTTCTCCAGTACACCTTCCTTGTTAATCATCCCCTCTTGCTTTCTCTCTCTAATAAATGCATCCAGGGTATTAATAGCCACAGGGGGCAGCATACATATTTACTGGGCTATATTTAAAGGATGCTTCTAAGAGGGTATATAATGAGTTCTAAGTTAAGCTCTGAGTTCTGAAAGGGAAATTAATTTATCCGCAGGAATCTGCTACACTTTCAGCTTTCCGAGGATAATATATGGCACTGTTACAGGTGATGTCTGATAGCAGGAGGATAGTTATGAGGTAGAGGGTGAGATGGAACATAACACACCATGCACCTCTAAGCTTCTAAGAGTTTTCTCCTCCTCCTCCTCCTCCTCCTCCTCCTCCATTGTTCTGCTTCCTGGGTGAGGAGCATCAGGTCTCAAGGTCTACTCCTGTGGTTGCTGACTGGGGTGGGCTACAAGATTCTTTCAGAGAATGCTTCCCCTCGCTCAGGGATCAGTACAAACTCATTTCATAGGGGAAACAACAGAGCTTATGGAGGGCTGGAGCCACTGCTGGCATGGAGAATCCAATTCTGAGCTGCTGGCCCCAAGCCTGGAGGTCCTCTCATGGCTGCTAAGGGCTTAGAAAAGGCTCTGCACAGAGCCTTGACCCCAAGGTGATCACGCGGCGCTGTGGCTGGACATGGATCTTTCTGGTGAATTCTCTCTTCCTCTCTTGTCTTGCCCCCTTCTTCTTCATAATTTTCACTACCTTCATCTCCACCTTTTCCATGTGCACATGTGTGCATGCACTGGTGTCCTGGTGTGCATGTGTGCATGTGGAGGTCAAAGGTCAATCATGGCTGCTGTTCTTCCTTGGGTGCTGTGCACCCTGTTGTTTTATGAGACTAGGTCTCTTGTTGGCCTGGAGCTTAGACTGGAATAGGTGGTCAGGGAGAGCAAGGTGTCTGCCTTACATGAGGCAGTGTGTTCTGATTTTCAAAGTTCCAGCTTAGATCCATCTTCATCACTGTCTCTTCTCTTCTTGCAGCACGCTGAGGATGCCCAGTCATCCCCATCACAAAATCTGCCTCCTTCCCCGGGGTTACCAGAGGACTTGATGATGGTGAAAGCCTTGAATGACTCTGGCTGGCACCTAGATTGCTTACCTGGCAAATGATATTATTAATTGCTGCCATTACTGTTTATAAGCCTGTAGAAGTTATATCCTCATAGGCCAGCTCTTGGATTCTCAGGATCAGGGCAGAGAAAACTGAGGTAAATAAATGCTTACTCTTCTTCTCTGTCTGCAACAGGTCATGTGTTCCCAGGAGATGCCTCTTCTGCATTCCATGCTCTCCCTGACCTCAGAATTTCTGGGGATTTAGAGCCAACAATGAGAAGACCTGTGGAGAAGTAGCATTAGGGGAGCTTAAAACAGTCTCCCTATCTCTCCCTTCCTTGATTGGCTTAGTAGTAAACCAGCACTACAGGGACCCAATTACCAGAGAACATAGAGAGGATACACTGTCCCTTTAAATGACATAGACACACCCAGAGAACATCTTTATCTCCTCCAGGATGTGACCACCTTTTGGTCAGGTGGCTCCTAATTGGCACGGCAGACATCCCCTGTGAACATGGAGCTGCTCTGCTCTGCCTGAACTCTGTCACCACTTTGTCTGCTAATGCATGCTTAGCTTATCTTTCCACATGTGTGGATAAGATGCGTTTATTTGAAGAAAGGAGACCAACCTAAGCTCATTTTCCTAGTTGTTCAGCAGGGCCTGACAAGCTTCCTGCTGGGTTCCAGGGCACAGCCAATCCTGCCCCCACCAAAGGGAGCTTTGGTGTTGAGAGCAAGCTGGTGGATGCAGGGTACAGGATGGACAGAATGCTTCTGTGCTGTCCTCCTGAAGGTCTTCACAGTGCTACTGTGTGAAAGGTACCAAGGAGTCCCAGGGAGTGGGCTGAGCCACTTGCTGTGCCCCACCCCTGAGCCAGTGCAGGCCGCTGGCAGCTTGGAGTTTTCATAAGTAAGTTCCCCAGGCTCTTCTAATATTCCTCGTCTTCTCTTCCCCCTTCTTCAACATCTGCATCATCCCTGTCTGTTCCCTTTCCAACTTTGTTCTGTGTTTGTACATTTGTGCATTCACATGGTTGCTCATATATACATGTATGTTTCCCTGTTTACATGTATGTACATGGAAGCCAGGGGTTGTATCGTGGTTATACTTTTCTGTTGCTGTGATGAAGGATCACAGAGGGTTCTAGAAGATTAGGATCCATGATGGTGGAAGAGAGGCAGGTGGCAGACAGAGCAGCTGGAGCAGAAACTGGGGGCTCATATCCTGAACTGCAAGCACAAAACAGAGAGTGTGAACCAGAAATGGCACAAGTCCTAAAACTCCCAAATCTCACCTCCAGCTGTTTACTTCCTGAACAAGGCCACACCTCCTAAGCTTTCTCACAGCGCCACCAACTGGGGACCAAGTATTCAAACACCAGAGACTAGGAGACATCTCCTTCAATCCCCCCTCACCCCCAGGTTAACCTCAGGTGGCATTCTTCCTCAGACACTGTCCACCACGCTTTCTAAGTCTGTCATTAGCTGGACCTCATCAAGTAAAGGTAAGCTAACTGGCCAGTGAACCCCAGGGATCCACCTATCTCTGCCTCCATAGCATTGGGCTTGCTAGAGAGTGTAAGTAACAGCCAGCCTTTTACAAACATAGGTTCTGGAAACCAAATTCAGGCCTTCATACCCACAAAGCAAGAACACACTGAACTGAGCTATTTCCCCAGCTTTCTCATATCCTTTATCCTTCTTCTGGTGATACACACTAAAATACTGACTGACAAGAGAAAAATTGCCAGGACTATGCTAGGTTCTGTTGGCCACAGCCCAGTGGCAGTGGTGGTGGTGGTGAGGATTTTGACAGGGTGAAGCTGGCTGAAATGGACATCAAGACTCAGAAGACATCTATGGTCTTCCCATAGGCCAGTCAGGGGCTGGTCTTGCCATAGAACCCGTCTTGGTTCTGAAGGTGGCCACAGGGCATGCTGACTCTGCAGTGTGTGCTGCATGTGCTTTCAGCCATCTCTGTCTGCACAGCCCCATCTCCTGCCTGGACATCTCTCACTGCTCTTGGAGGTTCCTCTGCACCGACTTTGACTTGTGGCTTTGTTCAGGGTCCAGTACACCCATCATCCCAGGCTGCTACTCAAGGGCAAAGTATTCTGAAGAAAGCCAGGCAGCAGAACAGGAAATAGTCAAGGTAAGAGGTCAGAGTATTGGCCTTCCAAAAGAGCTTAGAGTGTGATGGGAAGGTGCGTACGTAGCAGGGGGACGGATGGATTAGTAAGTGTGGCTGGAAGACACAAAGTAGGACAGAGAAGTTGCTTAGTAGGCTGGTTGTTGCCTCACTGCTATAGCCAGTTTCACCCTCATTGCTATAATATCACATGCAATGGGATGTTTTAGAGTCTCAAGTTTAAACACTGAGTCCTCACACACAGAAGCAGGAGATGGTCTAATCACTGAGAGTTAGGATAGTCTGTCCAAAAACCTATCAGGATGAAACTCCAATGTGGGTTTCGAATGTGTGGTCCTCAAATCTACATACACTAAAGTCAAAGCTTTATGAATCTGCATCGCAGGGAAGATTTGACTGAAACCCAGCTGCATGCCCAGAAATCCTGCAAACACCTTCATTATCAAATTACTCTGCGCTAATCTCACACTTGCCATGCAAATGGCCCGCAGACGCCGGCTATTGTGGAATCTAATTCAATTTCACTGTCTGATGAAGACACTGTCTGATAGGCTCCGTGCTCTCTGCTGACTTTATTGAACAAACTCAGTTGTTCAGTGTCTTCCACTATTTGTGCCTCGAGGTGCTTGCTGGAGTGGCTGTTTGCTAACTGTGCTGTCCATGTTTCAGGTCACAGAGGAGGCACTTATGCCCCAGTGCAGCCACTGGCTGTCTCATACACAGCTTCTACACTAGCAAACACATGAAGAATATATGGACATCCTTGCACAACTTCAAAGCACTCCCCTCCCAAAAGCAAACGGCCACAGAGATGAGAGTCCAGATTCTCTGACCCTTAGCATCAGTGCAGAATGTTGCCACATGGTGTTGACAAGTCAGAACTTCTGGGGATGGGGACTTCTGCAGCCTAAACATACCTAATTATATGCCCTACCTTCCAGAAGTAAGAAATTAGGCGGAGGGATGAAAGGACATCTGGACTATTCTAAGGACAAAGTTTAGATATTTGAGGAGCCTCTGTGGATACAGGTGGTTGTTGCAAAGCCTGGTGAACTGAGTTCAATCTTTGGGAAACCACAGGGTGGAAGAAGACAACGGAGTCCTACAAGTTATCCTCTGACTTCTACATGCCAGACTGGTCCCTGCAAACACACACACACACATACACACACACACACACACACACACACACACACACACACACGTACACACATGCACTAATATGCAAATTCACTCACAGACACACACAGTGTAAAGATGTTTCAAGGACAGATGATAAGACCAGTATTTGCATGGCCACTCATTTGAATGGGCGCAAACTCTCCTATTTAAGCCCTCTTATCTAAGAGTTGCTTCTCCATCTCAATTGCTCTTCTCTATTGGAGAGCAATCACTGTTTACTAAACTGCCCATGACCACAGCAGGTGCCTTGGCTCATCCCTCTAATTAGCCTGAAAGGGCTGCCCCATTGTCAGCATCTCCACTTTCCTCTCTCCACATTCCTGAGTGGAAGGGTTGTGGAAAGTCATTCACTTCTCTGAAGCATTTTCCAAAGGTGTCAACCTCCTGAGTATAGGGGGATCTCTACAGAGGTGAGGCCATATTTACCAAGAGACAATTAGAGAGAAGTCTATCACGTTGTTTCTTTCTTATTGGTTTTAGTATAACTCCATTCACAGGCCTGTTATAGAATGTGGGTCTAGTACCTCCTCTCTCCCTGTCATAGTGGTGTTTGCTCTCAACACACTGCTTTATTGAGCTCTGCAGTGGCGCTGCTGCAGATCTGATCAGGATGGAGCAAAGCAGCTTCGAGGCTTTCTCCCCTTTGGGCTCACATGTGTGGACACATATGTATGGGTTAGGATTTACATGTGTGTGTGTGTGTGTGTGTGTGTGTGTGTGTGTGTGTGTATGTAGACCAGAGATCAACTTCAGGATTTCTTTCTCTATTACTCTCCACCTTGGTTTTCTGAGGCAGGGTCTCTCTCTGAACCTGGAGCTCACTGTTTTGGCTAGACGGACTGGCCAGCAGCTTCCAAGGATCCTCTATTATTTCTTCTCCAGCACTGGGGTTTCAGATGCATGCGGCTGTGCCAAGCTTTTTTATGAGAGTTCCGGGGATCTGAACACATGTTCTCGTGCTTACATTGGCAAGCATTTTATGGACGGAGCCACCTCTATAGCCTCAGACGCTGGTCATGAGCCACTGCTGGGAACTGAACTGGGATCCTCTGAGGAAGAGCAGCAAGCACTCATAATCACTAGGCCACCTCTTCAGTCCCCAACTTAATGCACGTTTTGATTACTTTACATTGACATCATAGGAGGGACAATGACCTCTGGGGTCAGATAGGTCTTGACTGGAGGCAGCTGGCCTGGGTTCAGTGTTCAGCCAGTATCCCTGCCCTTTACTGCCTGGTACCTCCCACATTCCTCCCCAGTGTAGCAAGCTCACGTGTCTGCACACATTGCCCAGGATCTCCTGGGGAAGAGATTCACCGGCTTCTCGGTAACACCTCTGCAACTGGTATTGATAATAGCATGCTGGTCATTAGGAACCTACTTAGATGTATTGATAGGATATAGAAAAAGCTCTTCCATTGTTCTTTTGCCAACGCTGCCCCGGAGGCACTTCATTATTACCTGTTTCTTGACTCTGTTTATAGATGTAGCAACTGTTGATGCAAAGATGCAGTTACGCACATGTGTTCCCTCCCTCCCTCCTTCCCTCTTTCTTTTCCCTCCCTCCCTCCCTTCCTTCCTTCCTTCCTTCCTTCCTTCCTTCCTTCCTTCCTTCCTTCCTTCCTTCCTTCCTCCCTCCCTCCCTCCCTCCCTCCCTTCCTTCCTTCCTTTTTCTGTTTTCCCCTCCCCTTCCTTTTTTTCCCAACCCTAAGTTCTTCTATCTCTTTTTTCCCACTTAACACTTGATTTTGGAGACTGTTTCCTGTCAGTGCCTACCTATAAAGAAGCAGAAGCACCACAAAAAGCACCCTGTAATCCTTACATTAAGAACTTTGTGTGTCGAAATGAAATTAAATATACCTAAATTATTGTCAGCACTTTTCTAATCAATGGCAGATTTTCAGCTAGGATTGATGTCTATGGTGGGTTTTGTTATTTGATTCTTTATTGAATTCCTGGGATAACTACTGTCTCATACGTTGAGGGGTCTTGTCTCCTTATTGGATGGGGTTTCCTGATCCTTAGGGCTTTGTAATGGCTTTACTGATCACTGAGCTGCTCTTGGGCTCATAGATGCAGTTGGTGTTGGCCACTTTTGCTTTGTGGTACTTTGCCTCCACCACAGGGGGTACACTAGGTTATTAGCAGTTAGCTCCTGCTTCCCCTGGATTCTCTACAGAGTGCCAGCACTGACCTGAGCCCATCCTTCAGCGTCTCTAGGAATCCCCTGTTGAGACTGTCTACATCTAATATCTGAAGGTTGCTTGTTTACTTGATTAATTAATTAGATGCATATTGGTGGATATTACTGTTCATGGTGATGGGCTTCATAAAACATTCTCAAACAGATAAACTGTGTATTTTGGTCATCTCCAGTGCCCTCTTTCTCCTTTCCCCCACTTTTTATTCTCATTTATCCCCTCGAATGAATCTTATGTCTGCTCTCATTTCCTGTATACGTATATAGCTTTATATGCCTACTATACTCTAGGATCCACAAGTGAGAGAAAATGGGATATTTGTTTTTCTGACTCTTATTTCCCTTAATAGGATGAACTCCTATGTCATGAATTAGTATATAGTAGCCTATGTTATTAATTATGTAATTGTGCTTATATCATTGGTTTAAATGATATCTGTCTAGACCCACGTGTTCCACCCATAAATGTCGGCATACACGTTTCTGCATTCTACCTGTTTCTTCGCTCCTCCAACTTTAACAGTGAGATCCTTGATATATTTTAGCCTAGTGTTTGGAGGGTTCAATAGCATTCCTGAGAGGAACCAACTTAAGGGTGGATGGAGATTTATTCTGGCCCATGGTGCTGGAGTTTTCAGTATGTCTTGGTAGAAAGGGCACAGTGGTGGCAGGCAGCTCACATCAAAGAGGGCAGGAAGAGTGGCAGATAATTCTTTCTTTCTCTGGCTTTCTCCTTCACCCTTTTGTTCCCTCTGAGATGGTGCAACCTGCATTCAGCCCTCAGTATATCCTCTCTAGAAACTTCCTCACAGATACATCCAGAAGTTGGCTTTGTCAGCTCCTGGGTGGGTCTCCATCCAATCAAAGACCAGGAACAGTTATTACATTTGCCTTCTGTTGAGTAGTTAGAATTCCCACACTGATTTTGGTCGTAAATGATGTGAAACAGATTCACAGCCCACTGTGGTCCTTTTCTATCTCCCTGCAGCAGAACTGCCTAAGTATCTCTTGCTTCGCCAGTTAGATGCTGAGAAGTTGAAGAAACCAGCGCTTGAAAGGGTGATCCAACTCTAGCACCAAGCACTCACTCCAGAAAGCCAGTGTATGGACAGAATTCTGCTTTTCTCCTATGTCCTAGTTTGCTTTCCATGACAGCAGACAAATACCCTGGCCAAAATCAATTTAAGAAAGAAATAGGTTTGTTTTAGCTTACAGGTCATAGTCTACACTTGAGAGAGTTCTGGATAGAAACTGAAGCAGAAACCATGGGGGGGATGCTGCTTGCTGGCTTGCTCTGAGGCTCAGGTGCAGCCCGACTTCTTATACAGACCAGAACCCTTCCCTTTCTAGGGAATGGTGTCACCCACAGTGGTCTGGGACCTCCTATGCTAATAAGCAATCAAGAAGACTCCCCACAAATATTCACAAAGGCCAATCTAGTCTAGGCAATCTCTCAATGGAGACTCCCTTCTCAGATGGTTCGGGCCATGTCAAGGTGATAGTCAAGCTTAGTAAGGCAACATCTAAACTTCTTGTTTTGCATCCTACACAGGCAATGGTTTTCTTCAGTGACAAACTCCCATGTTTTTCCCAGACCCATGCTGGGGTTCACTTTTCTGCATTCTTTTCTCCTGGAACGTAATGATACCATTTTCTTAGATTGAGTTTTCATTTGGGGGAAGCTCTCTCTGAAGTCTGACTATGTACTCTCTTTCTCTATTTCTGTAGAGATATAAGCCATTACCCCTCCCCACCCCACCCCCGTGATTTTTCTCTTCTCAGTGCCTGTTGTTGGCTATCAAAGGGTCCTGGAATGCTTGCTTAGTCTGCACAGGGCTATTTCCTGATATTTTCCCGCTTCTGTTTTCTGTTGGTCTTGTCTTCTTTCAGAGGTATCTACAGGGTTGCAAAGGCACCCGTGTGGTGATTGGGATGCTACTTCACCAATTTCTCTGGGCTCTATCATGCAAAGCCGCCTCCTCTCCTGTGCCTCTTCTCCGTGGCTGCTGTCCAGACTTCCCCTGTTCCTCTTCCCACTGTAGTTTTCCTCTTGTTCCTACTCTGTCTTCCATCACTGTGATCTGACTAGTTGGGCCCTCGGCACTGAGAATTCTCTCCCACCTACACTGGCTTGCCTCAATATCTCCCTTTCTTTGCTCCTTGCACCTTCTCTGTTTACCCTCTTCCCAGCACCCAGCTGTGGTGTGACCAATACCTTTGTATGAGGTATCTGTGATTAGAGGGTGGCCCGCCCAGACTCATCCACTCAGAGCTTAGCTGGCTATAGCTGAGAAAACACTGGAATCTGGGAAGCCTTTATTCCCAGACAAAATAGAGAGGTTGGCCCCCAGGACAGTATAATCAGGCTTGGGCAGAGATTCCTTGCGGGATCTGGGAGTTAATGCATCTTATTACACATATGTTAGGGCCAGGGATAGGAACAGGGTTTATCTCTTTCTTAGACAGTCAAGCATGGCCTGTTTCTTATGTTTCTCTTTTTTCTTGTAATTCAATTTTTAAAAATTTATCTGTAAATTAAACATCTGTATTTTTAAATTTTGGTACTTAAAATATGCTAATTCTGATGACTCCAAAAGCCATTTAAAATTTTTTTTTGATATCTACTGTGGTTTGTAATTTGTGAAATTTAAGCTATGAAGTCCCTGATACATAAGTCCCTAAGACATGGTCACCAGTGAAGGAACATCAGTCAAGGTTAGCTGAGGGCAATGAAGTCTTGGAAGTCTTGATGGATATCTTAGGATCCAGATCCCAAGCTTCCTCCTTGTGCTGTAGAGATGTCTTCAGCCCTTCCCTTTCTATATGCAAAGGGGTCTGAGCAGCATGGATGATGGGACTGTTTTAACCCCTGGAGGTGAGAAGGGCAAGACAGGACCCAAGAGTCAGAGTGTGGGTTGGGGGTAGGGTGGGGTGTGGGCATGGCTGTGCTGGGTGGCAAGCCCAGCATTGGGAACAAGAAATCATATCACCACACTCTGCCAAGCGTTGTGCTATGTCCTCCATGAACCTGCTTTTGCTCCCTGGGAGATGTTTCTGAGAGAGCCAACCCTTGTGCAGTTAACTGTAGTCTCATAAAGGGAAATGAGCTGATACAGGTCAGCTCCAGGAATGCTCCAGCAAGGCTCAGGATGATCTGGCTTCTGGATTGTCTCTGGATGCTCTAAAGCTTGCTTTAATAACAAAAAGTGATTAACTTGCATTGGGGTCCCTCCTCACAATGCCAAGCAGCAGGTGACTATGAACTACCCGCCTCCGATAAATCAATATGAAGGGATTGACCCTGACTGCCTGGTGAGGTTTTCTCCTAATGAAACCATACTATGGTCAGAGGAATATTCCCAGAGGGTTAGTTACTTTGTTTTTCTTCTACAATTAGCAATGGTGGTCTTAGAGATGAGGAGAGGGCACCATGCTGGCACAATTCCCAGAGGCTCTGGGTCATCACTGTCTTCCAGGGCCTACACTGATCTGGTATCCTGGACCACAGGGTTGGCTGGCCTTCTTCAGGGTTGCTCTTAGATGTTCTCTGTCTACTCCAGGGCCAGAGGAGTGGATAGACCCCAAGGAGACTTTTATTGTAGATACATAGAATCCAGGAACAGAGAGCTATTAGCTCTGTGGCTTCCTAAACAACTAAACTGAAGCTTTCCTGAAGACCCATGTTCAGCTGTGGTCCTCAAGTTACTACACTGTAACAATGCTGTCTTTGATAAATGAGTTGCTAACTGCAGAGGGCCACTTATACAAATGTTATTATGGCCTGGAATTTGTTTGGATGAAGCATTTTAGAGCATTTACTGCTCCAGGTTGTAGAGAAAGATGCTTAAAACCAGGAAACAGATGCTTCCAGAATCAGTGGAGGGTAGAACTGCATAGCTCAGGAGAAGACCCATGGGTTCCCAGAGGCTCTGGGTAAAAGCATAGCAGGGGATCTACCAGCTGAGCCCTCAGCTACCCTCTACTCTGGGGTATTCACAGAGCATGCCCCCCTCCCATAGGGCATCTGCTCCTATCTCCTTAAGACATTTACAGAGCCTATGCCTAGGTAACTAGGCTACTGTCACCTGAGAGACAGTTACAAGTGGGCTCACACCCAGCCTGGATTGTAAGCCTCCTATCTACCCATATATCTCTCGCTATGGGAGAAAGGAACCAGGGCCTGCCTGCTCTCCAAAGCTCACAGGCTTGGCAGAAGGGAATAACCTGCTTGCAGGGTCTTATGGGGAAGGATGTTTCCCAGGCTGTGACCCCACAGAGGTTCCTGGAGTTAAACCTGATTCTGCAAACCCCATTCATGGCCTCAAGCCATGACTCTTGGGACTCAGGCTGGCTGGACTCCAAGCCGACCCTGCTCCTTGAGGACCGAGCGAGCGGGATCTAGTTCTGTTTCTCAGATGTGCGATCAATATTTAGAAGGCTTCTGCACACCAGAACTGCCTTGTCAGCAAGTTAATTTGGAAAGGTTTCCCTTGAGAGCCAGGTCTGCTGGTGGTGGCTCCCCTTCACTCCCCTGCCTCGGGGTCCTCTCTTTAAATTCGCTTGGAACCCATTTACCCAGCCCTGGCTCTCAGAAGCGTCTAGGCAGCCTTCTCTTGCTAAGAGCCAGTATGGAGACAGGGTTTCCTGTCTTCCAAGAAAAGACTCATTAACATGCCTTCAAACCCTAATTTCCGTCTTCTTCCCACTCTCCTCTTTCTGGGAGACTTTGATACACCAGAGCTTTGAAGAAGAAAGTCACTTGTTTCTCAGGGGTGAAATTCTTTAAGCAGAGTGCTTCCGTAAGGTATTCTTACAGGGTTTTTTGATCACCACGGTGATGCTAAGTGATGGGTCTGGTGTCCTTCTGATTTTTATTAACTTTTCTTCTTTTCATTTTGAAGTGGGTATCAGATAGGCGTGGGGGGAGGTGGTGGTGGTGGAAGAAGCAGTTTCCTAGGACAAGATGAAGTTTGCTCTGAGCTCTGTGCTGACTCCTGCATTGATAAGCTCAGGGCTGGGGAAAAAATTGGCTCCCCATCTCCTACGGTCTCTAATCATCGCGATGCAAATTCCATAGAAAAGAACCGCGGGAGTCCCAGTGGCTTGAATCAGACGCCATTGAAATAGGAATAGATGCCAGGTCTGGGTATTAGAAAGCCAGGTTCCCAGGCTGCATCTCTGAAAAAAGAAATCCCCTCCTCTGTCAAAACGCTAATTTCTTGCTGGAAGGGAAGAGCCAGCCTAGTCATTCTTATCTCTTCAGCTATCGGCTACCTGCTGGGGAAGGTGGCCACAAGCTCTTGGTCTTGTCTACCTGACCACTGCTTTCCCTGCCAGGGACAGATGCCCAGGTTGGTCGAAACCACCTGCATCTCTTTTAGGAAGGGGAAGGCAGAAGGCCAACCTCGGCTCAGATAGCTGGAGAATCCACTTCTTGCCCTTCAGGCTGGCGCTGATGGAGAGATTTCCTTTGTTGCTGAGCAGAGCTACATGAATAAAGATGAGGCCGTGGGTGATCTCCCTAGCAGCCTCCCTGGCCCAGCTTCCTGACAAATAGAACTCTGATTTTGACAGGAGGGTTTCTGCTTTGTTTTTGAATTCTCCTCATTAATATATTATTTTTCCTCTCTTTTAAAGTTGGTGTCGCAGAGTGTCTGGCTGTACAAAGATTTGTCCGTGCTTCAGACTTCTGAGCGCACGCGGGGCAGTCAGGGTCACTGATATCATCCAGTCTTCTCTCTCATAAGGAGGGAAACTGAGGCGCAGAGTGAGAATGTGGTCTGTCCTAGGTTACTTAGTGTTACTAGCTACCTTCGTGTTGCTGTGACAAAGTTCCTGACAGAATAACTTAAGGATGGGATCACAGTTTGAAGGGATACCGTTCATGATGGCGGCAGGCGCCACTCACATTTTGTCCAGAGTCAGGAAGGAACTGGAGAGGGGCATTGATAATCAGGCTCTCCTTTCTCCTTTTAATTAAATCTAAGAGCCCAGACCAGGAAGTGGTATTAACACACGTAGAGTATCTTCTTGCCTTAGCTATCCTAATCTAGAATCTCCCCTACACATGCTCAGAGTTTTTCCGTCTAGGTGACTGTGCTCTCAGGAACTGGAGACCAAGTTGTAGCAATTTAGATACTGACTCACTAGGATTCTACCAACCCATTCATCCAACCTTTCTTTACCCATCCACCCACTCATCTGCTCATCCACTCACTCAGCCATCCACCCATACAATACCCACCCATTGGCCATCACTATCTGTCTAGCCATTCACCCACCCATCCACCTATCTATCCATCATCCATTCAACCATCTATTTATCCATCCATCCATCCATCCATCCATCCATCCATCCACTCACTCACTCATCTAGTTATTCATCCAGCAGTCCATCCCCTCATCTATCACTCACCTGTCCACCTGAACATCTCTTCATCCTTCATCTACTCAGCCATTCATCTGTGTATCTATCCATCTCTCCACTCATAGATTGAACAGCCTTGGAGAGGCATGCTGTCCCTGTACTAAAATGGAAGAGAAGAAACGGTATTATTTGTCATGGATTGGCAAAAACCTTTGGAATGCTGAATGAAGGTTACAGGAATAGACTTTCCGTGCAGAATGAACTGTGTGTGTGTGTGTGTGTGTGTGTGTGTGTGTGTGTGTGTGTCTGCAGGTGGAAGCTGTTGGAGCCAGTTGGGAGGATGGCCAGAATCTGCAGGTTGTGCTGAGATAGCCTGAATGAGGCTGCCTGGGAGCAGGACTTACAGCTGGAGCACATGTGGGAATAAGGACAGCAATGGCTAAGAGCAATCAAAGGCCAATTCTTAGAAGTGAAGAATCTGCTCTTACACACAGAGAGCCCTTGTCAGGGATTAACTTACCTCTGTGAGCAGGGAGCTGGCAGGAGAGAAGAAGTGAGGATCAGACACTTCCAAGCAAAAGCCAGAAGCCAGAAAGCTGAAATGAGGTCTTGGGGAAAAAAAAGGCAGGATTGAGCAAAGTCCTGAGAGCAATGAGGCTATGGCCTGGCAGGCTATGGAGCCCACCGGACAAGTCATTTGCATCTTGCTGGAGGGAAAAAACTACAGTTAATGAAGTCATCTCAGAGTCTCAGTCTCAACCTATGAGAGCAAAGATGTGCCCTTAAACTAATGCAGGCGTGTGCAGCCTGGTAGGTGCTATCCCAGTGTGATCTGAAAGTCACCTTTATCCTTATGTCTGAGATTCAGATTGTGTGTGTGTGTGTGTGTGTGTGTGTGTGTGCACATGTGGAAGCCAGAGGACAGCACTGGGTATCCTCCTGGATTACTCTCTTTCCTTAATTTTTGAGGCAGGTCTCTCGAGGAACCTAGAGCATATAAACTGAGCTAGCCTGGCTAGCCGACAAGATTCCAACATACAAACCCCTGTCTCTACCTTCCCAGTAATAGGTTATCAGGCGTGCACTGACATGGCCAACTTTTTACATGGATGCTGGGGATTGGGTCTCAGGGCCTTAGGCTTGCACAGTAAACAGTTTGCTCACAGAATCATCTCCCCAGACTCAAGAGAGTCTTTTTATTCTCCCCCAAATGAAGACTCTGGTGCCAAGCTCTCTGTTGAAGTATTTATGTTACCTCCTGCATGGTTGGTGACTCTGATAATGGGGGATTTCTCCTTCTCCTGGTTCCAGTTCCAGCTCCCTCACCTGAAGGGTAAGGGTTACCAGCCCACAAATCCTACCTTCCTCCTGCAGGCTGAGTGAGGTTTGTGTCTCCAGGTCTCAGCTCAGCCACAGCTCCCTCACAGCATCGCTAGTTAGATCAACATTTGAATATTAATCCAGGCAAACTCAGCATCATAGGTTTTCAGCAGCTGCTGGGTTGGAGCAAAAAGCTTTGGAACAGATCATGAGAGAGGAGAGACCCATAAAAGGCATTGATTTGTCTGTGCAGAATGGATCGATGTATGCTTGGAGCAGGTTTGGGATGCAGACTGAACTTCACTTCAGGACTTGGACTTAGGAGCTTGTGGGCCAAAGGTTTGGGAGCCGATCTATGTGCTTGGATAGGCTCAGCAGAAAGCACCAGGTATCTGGAAATGAACAGCAGATTAAGCCGATTCTATGGGGTGTCAGGACAGGCAGAAGAGAGCAAGGAGAGTCCAGGAGCACCTGTGGCCAACCTGGCCTGGCCTGGCATCACCTGGAGCAGACAGGGTCATTGTCCTGGGACAGGATCAGGTAACAAGCCCCTCACCTGTGCTTGATACTCAGCCATCCATTGGCAGCTTGGCATTCCAGTTCCCTTTTGGCTTAAGTGGTATGGATAGCATTATCTGCCCCACATGTCTCACTGTAGGATCTGCTCATCTAGGATCCTGCCCTAGGCCCTGCAGAGTTACCTAAAGTGCCTAGGTGGTCTACATGCTCAGGCTGATGAGGAAGCCAAGACCAATCTCTGCCAGTTAGTACTTCTGGGAGAGCAGAGCTGCAAGGTCCCATCCCTCTGCCTGAGAGTTGAGCATCATGAGTGGTGATGGCTGAGAGAACGCCGGTGTTCTCTCAGCAACCTTGGCTCTGGCTCTGGGCCCACCCAATCTATGGTGGTTCTTCATCACCTGGATCCTGAGGATCTTGGAGGCTCCAGAAGGGAACCTTGACTGCTCCTGGTTTTATTTATTTATGTATTTATTTTTAAAATATTTATTATCTATCTATCTATCTATCTATCTATCTATCTATCTATCTATCAAGACAGGGTCTCATGTAGCCCAGGCTCCTTTGGAACTCATTACAGAATGATCTCGAACTTCTGAATTTCCAGCCTTTTTCTCCCAAGTGCTGAGATTCTAACTGTGCAACAGCATACCTGGCTTTGGATATTGAACCCCGAGGCTTCATGTATGTCAGGAAAGCATTCTACCAACTGAGCAACACCTTGACCACTATGTCTTTGCTTTTACTGGCATTTACTTCTTGAGCCTGACTTGATGGAAGGGGTGAGAGAATCCCCTTGTTCTTCTTTTATAAGAACATTTCTCCTAATGAGGAAGGTTTGTTCTTCATGACCTCACCAGCTCCCCCAAGCTTCCATAATACCAGTGTCATACATCAACTTGTGGGATAAGAACATTGTGAGCACATCTCCACTAGCTGCCATTGATCCTTGTCTCAGTTGAGGTTCTACTGATAAACAGTTAGCTTATGTTTCCTATTGTGATGGTTAATTTTAATTGTCAACTTGACACATCTAGATTTACTTGGAGAGTTTCAGTGAGGGTTTTCCTGGATAAAATTGGCTTGGGGGCATTTCCATGAGGGATTGTCTTGATTACCTAAGTGGGAAGACTAAGCCCATCGTGGGTGGCATCATTCCCTAGGAGGGAGGTTCTAGGCTGTGTAGAAGTGGAGAAAGCCAGCCGAATAGTAAGCAAGCGTATGGTCATTCTCTGTGCTCTTGACTGTGAATGTAACTATCTACCTTAACTTCCCTGTAAGGGTGTATTGTAACCTGAAACCAGACTTTGGATATAGGTCATGGTACCTTCTCACCTGGGATTAGGCTATCACTTGACTTGTGTGCTAGACTTAGTATGGACTATGATAGGAAGTGCCCAGATAACCACCCCCCCTCATTTGCAGGGTTTAGGTACACATCTCCCAGCCTGTCCATCTGGTAATGCCACACTTTGTTCTGTCTCCTTATAGGGTGAAGCAGAATTCTCACCTCCCCAGAAAATTGGGATGTACATGACTTGGGAATGGATTCAAATAAGAAGTGTTTCTATTGTATCAACATCAATGGAACCATTGCTGCCTTGGTCATGCCTGGCCTTGACAGATACAACTATCAGTCTCAGTACTCTGGACTCAGCTTCCAGTGTAGGACTCCCAGTAGTTTGCACACGTGTGATGCCCCTTCTCTGGTCCACTACTTGGCTATGTCTTAGGGCCTTTTAGGTACCCAAGAGCCTTGCAGCCCTCTGGATTTTAGCGCTACTGTGATAACCATCATGCAGGCATTCTGATTGTTTTCTTTCCTTCCAGATAAGGTTTTTAAAGTAATAAAGAAAGAGGCCCTAAGGAGCCCAGATAAGGGGATTAAGGGGAGAGGAGGAAAAGCAGCCAGCATGTTCCCAGATGCCCTTGATGACCTGCAGACAAATCCTCTCTTTTAATTGTCACTAAAGGGATTATCCAATTTCCTCCTCAGATATAAAGTGTTGTGACTAGGCCAGCATAATTAAAGCGTGTTCCAAGGGGACAGGAAGAGGGCTCAGGTGGGTCTTGGAGAGCTGTCTGGAGAGGAATCCCATTTGCTCTGTCTCCTACCAGCCTTATCTGAAGGCAGGAGACCAAGCCTGGGCTCTGTAGCCAGGCGTAATTAAAGTACCTTTAATTGGAAGATTCCACCACGCTCCCTGCAGTGGTGGTGCCTGACAGCCAGTTGGTTCCCTGATGCTCCTGTGGGAGGTATCAGAGGGCCTCTGAAACTTTTGCCGGTCAGGAGGACATTCCAGACAGCTTTGCTCTAGTTGGGTTTGCACGCGTGAGCCTGGCTGTTGCGTGATC
The DNA here is from genome assembly GCA_902729485.2 of Mus minutoides. Classification (NCBI taxonomy): domain Eukaryota; kingdom Metazoa; phylum Chordata; class Mammalia; order Rodentia; family Muridae; genus Mus; species Mus minutoides. Next base: position 2,347,670 of record LR749587.1, read on the forward strand.
CTGGCTGTTGTTCCTGGCTGTTGTTTGACTTCTCTGGGGTGGTGCAATAGGTTAGGAAAGAAAAGTGGGGCCAAGGCTGAGGCTGAGACACTTAAATTCCATGGACACTGTCAGAAATGACCATGATGTCGGCTCTGAAGCATCATGGACATGCAAACTTGTAATTAGTAACTGTGCCCTTCCATAGACTCTGCGAGGCTCAGTTCCTGTCCCTTCCCAGCCTCTAGAGCCCACCTCTGATTGGTGGTTTGTAGCTCTCTGTCATTCAAACTGAGAGTGTGGCCCCTCTGCATTCCTCTGACCTGCCTCCACAGCCCAGTCTCCATCTCTGACATACAGCCTCCTTCTCACAAGGATCCCTGGGATGGTATTAGATCCACCCAGAGGCCACAAAGAAGAACTGTGGCTCTAGGGTTGGACCAGGGTGATGGTATCCAGTGTTTCTATTTCCTTGATACCAGGAGCCATGTTGGCTGTCACTATCCCATATTTCCTCCCACTCTTTCAAACCCTGGAGGACTGTTCCATCCTTTGAAAACGGGACTCAAGAGTCACTTAGAAACTCTGGTTTCAAAATTGCTATTTGACTTGTTAAAAATCACACACTGAAAACAATCACTTCTTTATCCCTTTAGATTCAACTTTGATTAATGTTTGATCCTATTTATTAGCATAGATGATTAAATTCTCTTAAGTATTTAAGTGGCACTAATAAACATAGTATGTTTGAGCTTCTTCTTCTTCTTCTTCTTCTTCTTTTTTTATTTCAATTGTGTGGCTGGTAAATAGACCTTCTGAGCATTAAACAGTGCCCACGGATCTAATAAGTTAAGCTAACAAATACGGTCTCTTTCAATATCCTCTGTGGGTAGAGATGCGTGCTCTGCTCCTGTTATCGTAACCTTCTTTTAAACAATAAGTCTGAAGAGCACTGTGAGTGTGGGGCTCAAGCAAATGTGTGGAGCAAATGTGTGGAGCGTGCAAAGAAGACTCAAGAGTTCCAATTCTATCTTTACATACGTGACGCAGGGGAAGGAACACAGTTGTGAGATGCATGGGAGAGAGGATATGAGCGTGTGCCTGTGAATGTGGAGGCCAGAGGATAACCTCAGGTATCATTCCTTAAGCATGCCCACTATTTGTTTGCTTGTCTATTTATTTATCTGTCTGTTTATGAGGCAGAGTCTCTCACTGTCCTGGAAAGTTATTGTTTAGATCAGGCTGGCCTTGAACTTGCAGAGATATGCCTGCATCTGCCTCCTTGGGATTAAAAGCTTAGGCTACCATGAGCCCAGCTCTACCTTCTTACCCTGGGGTTCACTGGGGTTCACTGGGGTTCACTGGCCACTTGTACTTAGTAGTGAGCTGTAGTGAGAGACTCTGTCTCTCTCTTCACCCTAGGTCTCTCCTTGGGACCTGCAGCTCATCAACTAGGTTAGGATGACTAGCCAACGAGCCCATGGTCTTCCTGTCTCTGTCTCCTTAGTGCTGGGATTGCATGTGTGCATGGGTTTTGTGAATCTAACTCAAGTCTTCATGCTTGTGTGGCAATCGATTTTTGCTGTGGCATCTCTCCACTCAAGCATCCAGAAGGACCTACGTCATGGCACTTAGCAGTATGATGTTACCTGGCCTGAGCATCAAGCTGACTGAGGATTTCCCAGGGCCTATGACATGAGTCCCGAAGCCCTTGGTTGTTCTAGAAGCACGGCCAATCTAGGCACAGAGGTGAGCTTGGGACTCTTAAAAGACAGTTCTCCCAATAAGCTCCTTGTAAGAAGGAAACAGCTGGGGACCGCCTAGACAAAAGGCAGCCATAGACAGAAAAAATAGTCCTCTGAGGAAGACCCTTGATTATGTTCATAATCACCTATCCCACAGTTGATGAAATCCATCTGATAAAAGCTTCCAGAATCATATATGGGTTACTGGGGACCAAGCATGGCAGGTGTTCCTAGGGTAGTCATCTCTATCGTGGCTCAGAAGTAGCTCCTTTATGCTTTTGTTACCAGACACTTGTGTCTTTTGTCCTCTGATCTCTTGCAGGGCTCTGTGTGACACATTTGTCTGTCCTCTTGATGGCTCTTATGTGGCCTGTGTTTGGGGATAGAACAGAACTTTGGGGATCCTTAGTCTCCTGGTATGAGTATATGTTCCTGAGTGTTCCTGTTGAGTGTAGACTAGGGAACAGGAGAGATAGGTTGCATTCTGATTCTGTGCTCAGTTTGGGAGCCTGATGCCAGGATTTACCCACAGCAGTGAGCAAGTCCCCCCATTCCCTGATGCCTGATGTTTCCCACTGTCACCTATGCCTGGCACCACTGGTCTCTAAAATTTTAGCCATTTCAGTAAGAAGTTTTTAGCTTGTTAGCATATATGCAGGAGAAAGGCACACATACATATATACATATGTATATATATATATATATATAACATACACACATATATGTCATATATGTACATGCAGTGACTGCAAAGGCCAGAAGGGGGTATTGGATCCCTTGGAACTGAAGTTACAAACAATTGTAAGCCACCATGTATGTGTTGAGAACCAAACCCTAGCTCTCAGCAAGAGCAGCCACTGCTCTTACACACTGAACTTGTCTCAAAGCTTCAGGGAGAACAATGGAACTCAGTGAGTGACAGAATGCTTATTAAACACATGCAAGGCCTGGCTTCAGTTTCCAGAATAGCAAAAAACAAACAACCAAACCAAAAAAAAAAAAAAACCAAACCAAAAAAAACCAAAAACCCAACCCAACCCAACCCAACCCAACCCAAACTAAACCAAAACAAAACAACCACCACCAACAACAAAAATATCCACCCGAAACCCTCAACTGTTGTAGCACCAGATTGGATAGTGCACAATGATAAACCTAGCACTAAGGAAGCAGAGGCAGGAGGATGACCTTGAGTTTGAGGCTAGCCTAGGCTATAAAGGAAGATTCTGTCTCACAAACAAACAAGTGTAGGCCACACACATCAACATGCCTTTAGGTGGCAGCATAGCCCACAGACACCAACATGGATGGCTTCAGACAGCACAGACCATGGACATCTGTCTTTGGTGGTAACACAGACCACGGACATCAACACAACCCCACTGCAGTAGGACTATGGATATAGACATGGTCCCTCGGTGCCAGCAAGGTCCATAGACATCAACAATGGCTTCAGGCATCAGCACAGATCATGGATATCTGCATGGCCTTCAGTGACAACACAAGCCAAGGACCCAGACGTAGCTCTCAGTTGCAGCTTAGCCCAGAGACATCAAGGTGGCTATGCTGGTGTCTGTGGCCCATGCTGTAGCAAAGTGCTGTGTTGATGTCCACAGGTCTGTACAGTGGGTTGGCAGTACTGCCACAGCAGACCACGCTGAGGTCTGTGGCATGTGCTGATGTCAGAGATCAAATAGAAGTCCATGATCTGTACTCCCTCTGACTGCTAAGGGCAAGAAAACTGCTTTTGCTATAGCACTGATGAGCTGAGTGCAGACTCACATTTGAGAAAGAAGGACATAGAGGGCTTCTGTGACAACCTCCACCCCAACCTCCAAAAGTAACAGCCTAGACAGAAAGCCATTGAAGAGAATTCTTTAAAAGTACAATAAGGATGCTAAAGTGTAGCTATCCACAACTGATGACTTCTGGCAGGTATGCAGGACTCAATTTTCTTTAAGGGGCTGACCACTGTGAGTTTGACTATGCTCTAATGAGTATATTGGCAAAACAAATTGTATCCCTCCTCCTTCTCTTCCTCCTCCTCCTCCTCCTCCTCCTCTTCCTCCTCCTCTTCCTCCTCCTCCTTCTTCCTCTCCTCTTTCTTTTGGAGGAGGTCACAAAGGTGGTGGGGCAGGCCTGGAAGGACTGGGAAGTGAATGTGATCAATATTCATGATGTGAAATTCCCCCCCCCCCCAAAATCAATAAAAATATAAAAACAAACAAGTGAATAAAAGGATAAGCAAAGTTGGATGCTCTTTTGTATTTCCCATTTAGTATTCTACTTAATGAAGCACCTCCTCAAGGCTATTACCTTTAAAATTTTTCGCTACGTGACTTCTGTTGAGAAAATAGCCTTCTAGACCTGGTAGCATAGTTCTATTGTCTCGGCTAATCAGGAGTCCAAAGCTGGAGAATGAAATGTTCAAGGCTCATCTAGAATGCAGAGTGAGTTTGGGACTCTCCTGGACAATTTAGTGAGACACTGTCTCAATGTAAAAACTCAAAAAGGGCCGATGATGGGGTTATGTGGCAGAGCATGTGCCTCCCATGTGAGGCCATGGCTTTATACCCCAGGGAAACGGAAACTGATAAGCACCAGCTCCTCCCACTGCAGACACACTGTCTGAGCTTTGCCCGTCTGCTCTTGAACATCATCACCCTTTGGAGGCCTAAAGATGCTTAAGTTTCCTGAAATTCGGTTTGCTACCTTGCCTTTTTATTCACTGCGTCCTGCTCTAGAATCTTCACCTTTCTCGGGGTCACGATGATGCTCTTCTGTCGTATGGCCATGGTGATGTTCTTCTGTCACCAACTAGTTTCAGTGTCTTCTGCTCATGGTTTGGCATTGGATCCCCTGGAGTCTGTGTATAGGCCAGTCAGTCATCTCGGTTCCCCACGTGACCCACAGAGTCCAGAATGCAGGTGCTTCCACACAGCACAGCTGAGCCCATTGTCAAGTCTACAGCCCGCTGTGTGACTCCTGTCTCAACACTCTGTGCTCCGTGTGAGTCTCCCTATTCCAATACTTTTGTTCGGTTGCTTTGCTTTACACCTTTTGATAGATGATTGTTGATTAACATACCACCTCCCCACCCCCATTCCGCCTCAGGGTTCACCCTGGCACATACTCTGTAGGTTTCAGTAAATATACAAAGTCACACAGCACAGCCTCAGACAGAAGAGCTCCACCCCTTCCTAGACTTGCATATCCCTCCCTGTCACTTCTGATCTTTACAATATACTTTTAAATGTGATTTTTAAAAAAAGTAGACAAATGTAAACACAACTAATTTTAAACACTTCATCAGTGACCCAGCGGTTCTAAGGCGATTCACACTGGGCTACCATCACCACCCTCAGTCTTCCTGCCTTTCAGAACAAAAACTCTGCACCCACCAAAGGCTGATTTCCCACCCATACACTCATCCTGGACCACCAAGGCCAAGTTCACATTTCTGCACTGGGTGCTTGAGGCTGTAAGTGTGACCTGTCTTCACATCACTCAGTCCTTGCTCTTCCTAATGGGCCAGACTCACATAGCACTTTCCTCAAGCCTGAGCCCTCCTGTAGCCTGGGAACCAAGGCTTATACTTGTGTAGACTGAGAGTGGAGCAGTGAACCTTGCCAGAAAACTTGGTAAAGTTGAGTGGGTTGGAAGCCCTGGAACCTCATACCAGAGGACAGTAGGAGCTTCACCTGCTTCCAATCACGCCCCTGTCACATGACCACACTCCCTACATAGGAATGTGACCTACGATTCATCACATAGATCAGAACAGAGTTCTGTATGCTAATGAGGTATCTAGAGGCCATGAGGGTTTAGCCAATAAACTTCCCTTCCCACCCACATTCCTTTCTGCAAAAGTTATTTAATCTCTCTGGTCCACCCTGAGGAGGAGGTATGCACCCATTTTCCAAGATGAACAATCAATAAACAATTTCAAATCAAAGACTGTCTCTCTCCTTGAGAACTGCCCTGGGAGCATAGAGGAAGCCTTTGCCCCTCCCAGACTCACCACTGCTGAGCTAAGCTGGAGTTTCCCATTCCCCCAGCCGGCACTTGTGTTGTCCTCAGCCCTCTGGACTCCTTCATTCCTAACTCTCTGCAACCCAGCTGCTCTGGATGTCCAGGAGTTTGCCCCACCCCCACCCCAGGCTGCATTCTCTCACCCCCAGAGCAGTAGAACATCAGCACTTCCTGTGAGCCCTTCTCCCAGAAGCAGATATAGGGTAAGTTCAGTTTAGCATCTATCTCCCATTTTACCTGCTCATCTGGCATATCCCAGTGGGAGGCAGAAGGCAGGACCATACCCGCTGATCTTTCATAGGGTATGGAAATATTATCAAAAGTTCTAAGCTCTGGATGTGCTAAAACTCCCCTGAGTGTTTGATGTATGTGTCTTGTGACCCTTCCTGATCACAGGCTACTTTGTCTGAGGAAGGGCAACGTCATCCATTCTCTTTTGATAGCTGTTTGAAGATAACCTTTTCTAGTCTCTCGCTCTCAATGTCTGTGTTTGGGATGGTGAGAGGTAACTGTGGTTACCAACATGAAGACATCTGGAATTGACTGAAAACTGGGCACTCTTGTAAGGGAGCTGTGCTCCAGGTCTCGGGAAAGAGCATCAGGTACCACTGAACCATCTCTCTAGCCCCCTCATTACTTCTATTTATCTCAGCTTCTCATCTTCTTCAGCTCAAAGTGTCTTTCTCTCGCCTTCACTTTAGAAGGATGGCTTTTGTGAGTTATAAGATTCTTTGTTGGTAATGGTATTAAGGTTCTCTAGAGGAACAGAACTCATACAGTGGGTACACCTCACAAGGGATTTTCGTCGATCAGATTATGCAACAGAGTTTGGGTTTGCCAACAATGGCTGTCTCATACCTGAGAGGCTGAAAGCCTAGTGGCTGCTCAGTCTAATAAACTGGGTACCTACCTCAGCAGTCCTCTTCTAGTGCTGAAGTTCTGGAGGGTTCCTGGAGGGCTGCTGGCCTTTGACCAACATTGAAAGCCTGAAGAAGCTGGTTCTCCTATTCATGAAGTAATCATCATCTCATTGCCAACAGAGAAGATGAGCTCAACAGCAAGAGTGAAGGCCAAGCGAGCCAAAGAGCTAAGCTTCCCGTACACCATGTCTTTTTACCTCGGCACTAGCAGAAGGTCCCTCCCACCTTTCAGGTGGATCTTCCCCCACTCATTAACAGTTAAGACAACTCACAGAAGACAAAGAGGATCTAAGCAATTCTGGACTCAGAATCTTTTCCCCATGTTCCTTAGTTGTGTCAATGTGGACAGTTAAAACTGACCAAGAGTAATTTCTTCTGTTCATCACACTGCCTGTGACTTCATGCTTCCTAATGAAGGTCTATTGATAGTCTGGTTAGGAACTGGTGCATGGTAGTGATTTATCACAGGGGCAGTTCCCCAGACTTAGCAATTTGAGTCAAGATTATTATTTTTTCCTTCTGCCTGCTCAGATAGATTTCTGAGTCCCACCGGTGAGCATCTCATGCCATTGTCCCCCTTCCACTCTGGAACGTCCACCTTCACTCCATGTCTTCCTTTTAGGTCTGTAAGATCTCTTGGAACCATTGTTCCGAGGTGTCTTAGTTACTTTTCTGTTGCTGTGATAAAACTCCAGGACCAAAAGCAACGTACAGAGGGAAGATTTTATTTGAGCTTATGGTTCCAGAGTGACAAGAGTCCATCATAGCAATAAGGCATAGAAGCAAGTAGCAGACATGATGGCAGGAACAGGAACCCAAGAGATCATATTTTTAACTGCAGGGACAAACCGATGACCGTGAATTAGAAATGTGGCAAGGCTATGTACTCTCAAAGCTCACCCCTGTAGCATACGCCATCCATCAAGACTGTACCATCTAAACCTCCCCAAACACCAACCCGAGAGCCCACCTATTCAAATGTCTGAGTCTATGGTAGATACTTCTCATTGCCCAGCTGATCGGCTGTCAGGTCTCTTTCAGGCAAGAGTCCAACTGATTCTTCTTCAAATGGTAATCCCTTCCCATTTCTTTTTGTGGATGATGATGATGGACTGGTTACAAACATGACATAAGAGTCCCAGCATTCGGGAGGCAGAGGCAGGTGGATTTCTGAGTTTGAGGCCAGCCTGGTCTACAGAGTGAGTTTCCGGACAGCCAGGGCTATACAAGAAACCCTTAAAAAACAAAAAAACAAACAAAACAAAACAATCTTATAGTGTGGCAACTCTTTCTTTAAGGGTTGCTTTAAAAAGGACTTTGTTGGGGGCTGGAGAGATCGCTAGGAGGTTAAGAGCACTGACTGTTCTTCCAGAGGTCCTGAGTTAAATTCCCAGCAACCACATGGTGGCTTACAGCCATCTGTAATGGGATCTGATGCCCTCTTGTGGTGTCTTTGAAAAAAGCTAAACAATTAAAAAAAAAAAAAAAAAGAAAAAAAAAGGACTTTGTGGAATGTCTTTGTGCCAGAGACCAGGGGAGAGACAATAGTCTTCTCTGTTCTTTCCTAAGCTCCTGTCTGTCTTATGCCACATAGTAGGTATCTAAGCTCTTGTCTGTCTTATGCCACATAGTAGGTATCTAAGCTCTTTATATGGGACTGTTTCAGAATGCCCCTGTCCTCAAGTGATAGGTTCTTAAAAAGATAATACCAAGGAGGAGTGGAAGCAAAGCCCCACCCATCCATCAGTGAGAGATGGCTACTGTGTACCACTGTTCATGTGCCTATGTCTGCACTTCACAATCAGAGGCGCCGTTGGGAGCTCTGGCTCCTGATGATCACAGCATGAGGTAAGCAAAGGTCACATGGCTCTCATGAGCGGCTCTCGAGCTGCTCTAGGAACATGCATTGATGCCTGCGATGGCCTAAGAGTGGAGGATGGGAAGCTGTTATCAAACCAAGAGCTGAAATGATCCAACATTTACTTCAATTTATGCCCAAGTCTTGAGCCTATTGGCTTTGACCTTGGATTTCAAAATGGCGGCACCAGACAGTTTCTGCCTGTGTGATTGTGGTCTGGACAACAGCAGGGATTCCAGGAGTCTTGTCCATGTGGTCTCTCAGGTCCTTTGCATGTTCTAATGGTTCCTGGCATCTGCTCATGTCAACTTTCTCTCCTATGCAATCAGGTAGCTTTGCTCTGTTTGCCTGTTTGCATTTATGGTATCACTCTCCTTGCCTACCCTGTTTTCATGGAATCCATAGTTAAAATTAGGCAAGACTGACAGCTATTAAAGCATTGTGTGCCTTTAAATCCATGAAGACATATTCATTGCCCATACTGTAGAGCGCACATCTACCTTTAAATATTTTCCCCTAAGAATTGGACTTTGTTTTCAATACCATCATAAGTGGAACTTAAGAAAAAAATCTGATTATAAACCTCAGGATGGAGGCATTATTTGTTTATCACTTGAATTGAATCAGGGAATCTCGCTGAATTCCCTTGTTAATTTTAATAATATTCATTTGTTTTTTCTGATTATTTTGGAGTTTCCATCATACCTAGCTGTGGTGTTTAAGATTTCCTTTCTAATTATTATGTATTTCCTTATATTTTCTTTTCTCACTGGAGAAAGTTTCAGAAATTATTTTCTCTCTCCTGATCTCAGGGGAAAACTTTTAGTGTTTTCTCAGAGAACATGAGATTGGCTGTGAATTATTCTCCCTTTTTTAGAGGCCCTTAGCAGAGTAGAAAAGTTCGTTCTATTCTTGGTCAGGCACTGACTGTGTGTCGAGGGGCTGTTAATGGCTCTCCTTTGTACCTTCTGTACCACATTATGTGGTACAATCTTTGGAGGTTGTGAAGGACTCACTATGAAGATGCCGAATTTCTTTCTGTGCAAGAAATTGTTTAGATTAGGAACTAAAGTTGCTTAATCCGCCAATGGCCCCAGTTAATAGTTACCATTATGTAACACGAGGGAGCTGTGTCTGGCAAGGGGTGTGTACCCGTCACCTAAAGTTCCAAACTGCTGCTGGTGTAAAGCCTTCAAAATGTCTTCTTGTCTTTGAAGACCTGTGGAGGCTGCAGTAGCTTCTTCTCTGAAAACCCGAGGTATATGCAGTAGATTTCCTTTGAAGATTTCACTGGAGTCTGCAGGGAAGTCTTTTTTGAAGAGTCATGGTATCTACCATGATGTCTCCTTTCAAGACTCCTTGAGTTTACAGTGTGACATCTCCTTTCAAGACTCATGAAGGCTGCCTTGGCATTGCTATTAATGACTTGTTGAGTGTACAGTGACGTCTCCTTTCAAGACTCATGGAAGCTTCCATGACATCTCTTTTGAAGGTCTGTTGAGTCTTCAGTGAAGTCTTTGAAGACTGGTTGTATCCGCAGTGGCATCTCCTTTGAAGCCTGCCCGGACTCTTGGGCATCCTCATGCCTTAGCTTCCTAGCTATTGTGATTACAGGCATGAGCCACCACGTCCAGCTTGTTTCTCATTGTGGTGCAATTTAAAGTATCAGACTTCCGATTGCAACTTTCTTTTTTAGAAAGAAATATTTTTATTTTATGTATCTTTGTTTTCTGTCTGCACATCTGTCTGTGTGAGTGTGTCAGATCCCCTGAAACTGGAATTACAGACAGTTCTGAGCTGCCTTATAGATGGTGAGAATCGAACAAGGGTCCTTTGGAAGAACAACCAGTGTTCTCAACTGATGGGGCATCTCTCCAGCACTGCAGCTTTCTTTTTTAATTGTGTGTCTGTTGCCTACTTACGAGTGCCTACAGGTGTCTGTATGCGCCTGTGCACTTATCTGGAGGTCAGTTGGAGCACACTGAGTGTCTGTTCTATCAGCTTCTGCTTTATTTTGCTTGAGGTGGGTCTCTTGCTGAGCAGGGAGCTAGGCTGAAAAATGCTGCAGTCCTGGATCCCCCACAGTGCTGGAGTAGCAGTAGCACTCTTACCAAGCTTGCATCTTTCTTAAGTGGCCTATATTTGGCTTTGCTTATCATTTAGTCTGACAATTTTGCCATGGATTTGGAAGACAGATTCACTGTGTTCAGTATAATTGCTGAAATATTTTAAATTTAGCTGTGACCATTTATTTTCTACTTGTTCTATTTTAAATGTGTTTCTGCCTTGTACTTTTTGCAGTCTTTGATAAACATTGGTGCTAATCCGACCTGTATTCTGATGGCTTTCTTTCCCACGCTCTTCTCTGGGCCTTAATGTCGTGGCTGTCTTAGCTCAGTGCCTTTACCACGTTGAGCATGCAAAAAGGGAAGCCTTTGTGGTTTGTGGATCACAGTCTCTGCACTCATGCTGCCAGTGCGTTCTGACCTTCACACAAATTTTCTCAGCTTCTCTTTTCCTTTCCGCAGTTCACAGAGGAGGCTGCGGGCTTCACTCATTCCCGCCAGCCATGGTAGGCACTCCTGCTCATGAGTGCTTAATGATGCTATCGGTCAGTCTCATATTATCTCCAGAACATAAGCTTCATTATCCTTGTCCAAGCAGGAAAGTGCCACTCACGCAAAATGTCGAATCCAAAAAGGCTGAAGGTATTTCTTGCTAAGTAAGGGAGAGCCATGCCTGGAGGACGCTGTCACCTAAACAAGGTAAATTGCCTGTCTGGTGGAGGGCTGGAAAAGCATGGAACAGAGGCTGACAGGCGTCCGGAGGGACTGTCTGGGGATGGATGACCTTGGGTGTAGATGCAGGTTAGTAGAATCAGGCTATCATTGAGGCAGTGGCTGTCATCTGGAGACATACTCACAAAAGGGTAACGGTCCTCTGGATCAAGAGAAGCCTAAAGCCAGCACTGGTAGATAACCATCAGCGTATGAAGAGCAGCTGTCCTCTTCCTTCTTGAATTTGGATTTGGAACTGAACATGGAGAAGGAGAAGTGTATGTGCGTGTATGTATGCCTTCATGTGTGCATGCATGTTTGCATGTGTGCATGTATGTGTATGTGTGAGTGCATGCATATGTGTGTTCACAGATTCAAATATTTGACAGGAACAGGCCAGAGAAGGATGCTGAGAGCCCTATTCTTCTCTACCTTATTCCCAGGAGGCAGGATTTCCCACTGAACCTGAACCTCAATGTTCCTTGAGTAGGGTGGTGACGGTCAAGAGTCAGTCATCCTCCAATCTCTACATCTCCTGGCATGGGAGCTGCCAGTGTACCGGGCCATGCCCAGCCTTTGCTAAGTGGATACTGAGAATATGAACTCAGGTCTTCAAGTTGGTACTGCAAGCATCCCTACGCACGGAGCCTTCTCCCGACACCCGAGAAGTCTTTGCTCTCATTTTTGTCATATGCCTGAGGACACTGAGACTCAGACCAGTTAATGACTATCTTTGTTTGTCCTTTAACTGTACTGAGATGACCTAACAAAGGCAACTGAAGGAAGGAAGGAAGGAAGGAAGGAAGGAAGGAAGGAAGGAAGGAAGGAAGGAAGGAAGGGTTGACGCCAGCTCTACTGTGGTGGAGAAGTCAAACTTACAGTGACACCAAAGAGGCAGAGTCACAGCTGCTTGCTGTGTAGCTCAGACTCCCTGTTCTTAAAATCTATTTTAGGGCCCTAAGCAACTTATAGGTGGTGTCTTTCCCAGTGAACTCAGTTGAGATAATACAGAGTTAACTTTACTTGGTTTGGTCAATTTTACTCTCCTGGCTGGAGTGACAGGCTACACCCATCAGGAATGTGTGGGGAGGGGCTTCTTCATTCTGCTGTATCTTCAACCAACATTCTTAGACTGTGAGATTTTTGCCCAGCAGATGGGCACAGTGTATATATTTGAGAGAGGACATAGTTGCATCGTCCTGGCTGGTCTACAACTTGGTTGGGTAGGGTGGCTTCAGTTTGCCATAATCTTCCTACGTCACCCACCTGAATGCTGACATTATAGGCAGGCACCACTGTGTCTGGCCTGAAATATATAATCTTGTTATTGTTTTAAGGTACACTTGAGTGAGCCCTGTTGAAGCGGTCTCTCTCATGAAGATCACAGTGGCTTTCAAGTCTCTCTTTGGAGGCGGGGACAGACATTATATTACATACTTTAGCCAGTATTCAAACTTACTGTCTTTATCTTTTAAGAAAACCATTATATTTTAATTTTATTTGTGGTGTGTGTGTGTGTGTGTGTGTGTGTGTGTGTGTGCACACGCTTGTGTGTGCACGTGCGTGCACATGAGCATACATGTACCTGACCATGTGCCATCCATCATGTTTGTGTGGAGGTCAAAGAACAGCTTGTAGGAGTTGATTCTCTCCTCCAATCATGTGGTTTCAAACTCAGTCCCCAGCCTTGGCAGCAGACACCTTTATCCACTGAGCCAGCTCCCTGGCCCTCTTTACTTTTCTGGCTTTCTATTCTCCTCTGCTATTGTATTTATCTACTTATGGCTGAGTTCTTAAATCACAGAGCTCCCCCCAATGTATCTCCAGCTAAGTGATGCCCTTTATCCTTGAGCCCTGATCCCAGTCCCTGCAGTGGTGGAACACACTTACTTCGTTCAAGCATATGCTGCAGCCTTTAGGTGTTATGTAAGAAAAGCCAAATTGGTTGGAGAAGGAGTTTCCTGTTTGTCTCCCGGCCTTACACTTCTGCAATTTGAATTTAGGTTTTGAGCCCTGCTCTAACTAAATAATCGCCAGGCTGTGTGGGCGAGCTTCAATTGTAGCTTTGCCCATGAGGTCACCCAGTTATACTCAGTGACATCTGTTAAAAAGTCCTTACTGTCCTCACTGCAGTGTTCTGTCACCTCTCCCATAAAACAGGCCCCTAAACATGCAGGTCTGACTGTGAGCTCTCTATCTTCTTCTATTTATGTATTTCATCCTTCTGAAACAAACCACACTTTTCAAAAGGATGTGGCTCGGTGGATAAAACACTCGCCATTCAAGTCTAAGGGCCAGAGTTTGAGTCCTCAGAACACACAAAAAAGCCATGCAGATGAGCTGGCTGCCTGTAATCCCAGCTCGAGGGAGGCATAGAGGGGATCCCTGGGCAGGTTGCCTAGCTGGAGTAGCCAAATCGGTGAGTTCTGGGTCCAGAGATATCTCACATTAATAAATAAAGTGGAGGGTGATGGAGGAAGATACAGGATATCGACGTTGGCCCTTTACAGGCACTTATACGCATTTGCATGCATAACTGTGCCCACACACATACACACATGCATGTTACATGTGTACATACAACAGAACAAAAGTTAATATTTTGCCTATTTTTTCCTGTCTTATAGGACAGGCTCTTTTCATTATTCTATTGATTTTCTCTCTCAGGTGGTTCGTTTTCTTGTCCACAGACCCCAAGTCTCTCATATGTTACAGTAGGGTTGTTGGAGTCTTTGAAAATCATTGATAATAAAGGCTGTTGGGAGGCTAGTTCAAGGGGGAAGCAATGCTGCGATCCCCATGCTGAGGGACCTTTCCTTGGATAGCACGTTTCCCTACATTTTAATCTTTCTTTGTGTCTCTTAGGACTTTCTCTAAGAGGTCTTGTGAACTCTCTGATCTATCCTCAGTCTCTCTTGCTATTGTAAACTTCACAATGTCATTGTGATGTCCTGCAAGTTACAAATGACAGGTATGAAGACAGCTGTTGCATGGCTGACACCTTACTTCCCCAAATTTCCAGAGACTCTGTTCTTTTTATGTTCTATTGTTCTTAATGCTTCTGGGAAAATTTTAGGTGTTCAAATTTCCTACAAGTAAGAACCAGTTGGCTCTGCCCCATGCCTTCTTCTCCTGGCTGTTCATCTTTCTCTTGGCACTGTGTCGGGCAGGGCATTGCCAGTAGAAGTGATATTTTTCTTGACCAGTGGCTTAAGAGACCACACTGTGGATAAACAGTAGACCCCATGTCCCCTGGAGGGATTGGCAAGGCTGGCACAGTGTGTCATTGAACATGGCCTGGACACTTCAAAGAAGCAAGTCATTATTTTGGTTCAGACACAACTTTGAAGACAGTAGAGCAAAGTCCACTGTTACAAAGTAGCTTTTAGAAAAGAAGCAGGTGGTAATGGACTTATATTGGAAATATCCACCCTACCCTCTCCCATCCCATGCAGGACTCTATTTTTTCATGCTTTTAGACACATGCGGTCAAATAGTCTTGAAATATTACATGGGAAATTCCAGCTAGACAAATCATAAAATTTCCAATGCACACGGTACTGAGTAGATGGTTTGATATTGAAGATAGGAATCACGTCTTCATCAGGCATGTTTGCTCTGTCTATGCTACCTGCATGTTAGTCCCTCAGTGCTCTCCATGGTCAGAATGACCATTACCATTTGCTGGGGTTGAGGCCGAATAACCCTTATTTCATTTAATAGTGCCCCCAAAGTCTGGGATAAATGGCGCTTAGAAAATGAGCATACCAAAGAGAAGCCGTAGTATGCTTTCTTCAACCGAAGGGTGACCTTTCTCAAGTCAGCAAAGTGAAAATGAAATACTATGCTTGACTTCTATGGCATGCGGTCTGTACTACAATAAGGTGGGGGAGGAAGGGGAGAGGAAAAAGGGGAAAGATGTGTGTGTGTGTGTGTGTGTGTGTGTGTGTGTGTGTGTGAGAGAGAGAGAGAGAGAGAGAGAGAGAGAGAGAGAGAGAGAGAGAGAGAGAGAGGACATATTTAATACAGAATAATATTTATGGCAAGATATTCCTATAGTTGTCCTACAGCATTTGTGACTTTTATTCTCTTCCTATCTTTAATTTAGAAATTAAACTTGGCCTCAGAGCTGTTCAAATAGGAAAGCAGCATTTTACAGAAGGATCAGTGCAGGCTGCAGTTCTAGGTCTACTGGGATGTGTGAAGGGTGCTCTCTCTACAGGCAAGGGGCACTGCTGGGCAGGACTGACACAGGGTTAAGAATGGCCCCAGGTTCTCAGCATCAGCACGTTGAGTGGGAATCTTTGATGTAAGCCATAGAAAGGGGAGATGATGCCCCTGTCCACAAAGGAACTGCCCTCCACAGTCTGCCAGGGAAGGGGACTTCCCTCTATTTCTGCCTCTCTGTTAATATTTCATATTTACAAATGTGTTAGGTGTTTACTAAAGACTATTTCTCTGGCCAGTTCTGTCAATATTTGTCTTTCATTAAGTCAGTTAAGTACCTCAAAAGGGTGAATCGTTTATGTGTCTGGTGTGTGTGTGTGTGTGTGTGTGTGTGTGTGTGTGTGTGTGTGTGTGTGTGTGGTGTGTTCCTGTGTGGGAGCACACATGCACATATAATTTAGGTGCTTATATTCACCGATGCCTGTGGAGGCCAAAGCAGACACTGGGTGTCCATCTGGATCCCACTGTACTGTATTCACTGAGGAAGGGTCTCTTGGAGAACTTGGGAACTCAGATTCTGCTAGTCTAGCTGCCAGGTTCCTGAGGGCTCCTCTGTAGTGCTGGGATCCATGGGGCTTCCACACTTGCACAGCTTAGACTGGTTTCTGGGGCTTTGAACTCTTACCTTACATTAGCATATTCCTCAGATGTATCCACTGAGCCATCTCCTCTGCCAGGCAATCAATGGTAATTATAGGTTTTCTGAGGTAAATGCCTTTTACTCTTTTGAATAATTCAATTTATAGTGATATGTTCTTTTTTAAAAAAAAAAAAACAAAAAACATTCAACTATTAGCAAATGTAAGATTGAGTGAAAAGTCCATAAACTTTGCTTTGGAAAGCTGTGTTTACAGCTTCTGGGTCAAAATTCTAGACATTCAAAACTCTCTCTCTCTCCCTCTCCTCCTCTTTCTCCCCCCTCCCCACCCTCCCCCCTCATTAAAGACATTCCTTTTTGGAAGTCTGAGGAACTCTCCCTAGGATCTTTTTAGATTTTAGATCTGTATTTTTTTGCTATTGGTATTGTTTTCTCCAAGGAGAAGTTTTAATTACATCGCAATATTTAAATTGGAATTATTTTTTCCGTTTCCTCTTATTCTAGTTTGGAATATTAGATTTTTTTCCCCAGACTTATCCCCGCTTTGCCTCCATCATCAAATTTGTGTCTTTACTTAAAAATTCTGTAGTGCTTGCCTTGATATTTACCATTCAGAGTCTGGGCTTGGTCACAGCTTTTCCCTTCATTTTAGTGGCTGGATTTTGAGGGGCCCCCTGTGTCTGACTCATCTTTAAAAGGTGGCGCCCTGGTGTCACTGATCTTGATATTACTAATGTCAGTTCCCTGTCGTATCCCCATTGAGGTCACATCTGTGTATCACTCCTGGCCCCCTCTTGGCTTTGCTCTTGAGTGACTGCTACAGCTGTTGTCATGGTTTCTGTTGAATGCATTTAACCTTCCACAGTCCCCCTGAGGTGCAGCCCTACTGTGCTGCGAGTCTCTTATGATTTCCTGTTTACCCCCCCCCCCCAATCTTTCTTAGCAGGATGACATTTTGCATTTTGGACATGCAGTGCCCTTTGCTAGTCATCTTCTGTCAATGGTTTCAACAGTTTCCCCTTGCTCATGGGCATTTAGGGGTCGTCAGCCTTGTCCCTCACCCTGTAAAAGCACCCTGCACACACCAGCATTTTGCTCTGGACTTAATCCTGCCATTCAAAGTTTACGTGCATTTACCTACTTTCATTTACACCTTTGTGTGGTTGTTGCTGTTGCCCCTTTGACCCGCTAGCTTCTAGGAGGCCTTTGCTGAGATCCCGAGTGATAAATTTCCTCTCTATTCTCGCTCATAATTCTGTCTGTTGTGCTCTTTATATTGTGAGACGCTATTTTAGAGGCATGCGCATCCCCGCACTCTTCCTGAAATGATAGTTTGCTCTGCCAGCACAGCACGCAGCGTCCTTAAAACACACTCAGGCCAATGATGCAGTCCTGACATGTGTGTGGTGAAAAGACAAAATAAAACAAAACAAAAGGACCCTCTTGGTGGAATATCCCACTTAAACACCCCTATGGCGCCTTTTAATGATGCAGTTCTTTCGTCTGTGTGAATTTCCATTGCTGTCTGCCTTTCTTATTAGGAACCAGCAAAGCAGCACCCTGGGCTCCCAAGGCTTGCAGAAGCAAGGCTGGCAGGCCACAGATCCTCTCCCTGTACTGTGACACTGGCCTTTGTTTCAAGTTCTTTCATTCCTCCCTCCTCTCTCTGACTCCCCTCTCTGCTTCCTTCTCCCTTCTTGCATCCCTCCTCCCTTCTTTTCCGGTCTCCCTTCTCCTTTCCTCTCTTCTGGTTCTTTTTCTCCCTCTTCTTCTTTTTCTGCTTCCCTTCTCACCTCCCCATCCCTGTTTAACAGTTCCTTATTTTCTTCTCCAAGTTGTACACAAAATGAAGGACGAGAAGCCCGAAGCCTGTGTGTGGATTGGTCAGCGTGTTTAGAGACCTCTGCTGTACAAAGTCACCCCAGGCTACTCTCCTTTGTGTCTCTCCAACCTGGCCCTTTTGATCCTATTTAAGTCTCAGTAGCTTTAAAGTGTGAACCTGTCTCCCTGCTGTCCTCAGGGGCTGCCCAGCCTCTTCTTTCTCTGCTGATTCTGTGAGTGAAAGGGATCCTGGGGGTGGATTCTCACTCACCTGGGTCTTTGCTTTCAGGCTTCCTGAGTTACACTGGAGTCTGTTCCCCTGGGTGTCAGAGGTCAAGGTGCATCTCACTGGAAGCTGCCCCTGCTCCTCCCACTGCTCCCCCCACCCCAGGGCCGAGATGAGATCTGAGCTCAGTCCCTCTCATCACTGATCTTGCCTAGAGTTTGTTAAGGGTTGATTAGTTGTGGATACATTTATCTTCCACTGACCAGTCAGTGGTGTGGACCTGGGTTTGTTTTGCTTTCCATGAGAAGCCTAGGGGTCTTTGCTAGCTCCTACCCTCTCCTCCTCTCCCCAATCTCTCATTCTTTCCCTTTTTTCCTTTTATCTCTTCCTGTCTCCTTCCCTCTTCCCTCCATTCACCCAGGCCCCTCTTCCCCCCTCTGCTCCCCTTCTTTCCTATCCCCTTTCCTTCCTTCTTGTTGCTTTCCTTCCCCCTCCCGTCTCCACTCATCTATTCCCTCCCTCCCTTCCATCTGTTCTTTCTTTCCTTCTTCAACAGGTTCTCAATGATCCCAAGCTGCCCTTGAATGTAACCAAGGATGGCCTTTAATTTCTGATCATCTTACCTCTTTCTCCTTGACTCAAAGATCATAGGCCTGTATAGTCACACTTGAGTTTTACAATAGTTTCCCTTTTTGTAATGTATGTGTGGTATGTATGGTTATCTGTAGATATGTTTGCATGTGTGTGGGAGCCACTAAGGATTACATTGGGGTTCAGGGATAAAGGTTTTTGCTTATCGGGCTACAGGCTGGAGCAATGTTGTGTCTTAAAATCTTAGCAGTAAGTATGCATATACAATAGGAAGGACGAATAGAAAGCCAAAGACATAAAGACATAAAGACAAGAGGGTCAGGGAGTTGGCTCAATCAATGAGGTTGCCAAGACTAATGACCTAAGGTCCACTTGCAGGACCCTCATGGTGGGATGAGAGAACTGACTTCTACAAATTGTCCCTGACTTCCACACAAATGACACCACGGAAGCAAGTACACACACACACACACACACACACACACACACACACACACAGCAAATAAATAAAAAGGTAATGAGAACAGATTTTAAAACTAGATAAAGTATAGGACCTGCCCTCTAAAGGGAAACTTGAAAACCACTGGTTCTAGGCCAGCCAGGGCTATGTGACTATGCTCTATTTCAAATTACATACACTGCACTCATCTGGTGGGCAAAACCTCAGATTCTAAGAATGTTGGTTGAGAATACAGCAGAATGAAGCCCTTCCTTACCCCCGTGTTCCTGATGGGCCCGGCCTGTCACTCCAGCCTGGGAGTGAAATGGCCAAACCAAGTGAAGTTAACTCTGGTGTTCTTTGTGATACAGAAAGCCTTCTCATGGGCAAAAAGCCAGGGGAATATTCAAGGTCCACAGTATGGGGACATCATATGTGCATATGTGCATATGACAGAGTACTAGGGACGTTCCAGGTGTCCATGGCTAGAAGGATATACTAGGTGAAATGTGTAGACATCTGTCACCACACAAAGGCTCTGAAGTCAAACAGACCTGAGTTCACATTGTTATAACCATCAGTATTCAGTGGAGAAACAAGTGAGCTCTCTCTCTCTCTCTCTCTCTCTCTCTCTCTCTCTCTCACACACACACACACACACACACACAGAAACACATATATACACACACACACACACACTCACACACACACACACACACACACATACAAAACACACATTCACACACACTCACACACATTGTACACACACACACACACACACACACACACACACACACACACACACACACATACACACAAATAAAAATGTAAGAGACACACTGAACCCCTGAGCGTTATGTAATAGTTCAGTTTTCAAAGTCCCACAAATCCTTGATAGCTCTAAGTCCACCAGAGAGAGTGTCTCTGTCAGGCAGTGAGTCCAGATCTGGGCTGAAAGGAAAACAGAATGTAAGAATGTGGCAAGCCCAGGGCTGATGTCTGGGGTCCTCTTGGGTTGCTCTCTGCCATATTCATTGAAGCAGGTCTTTCAATCAAACCCAGAGCTCATCAATAAGGCTAGGCTGGCTAGTCTGCATGCTCATGCAATCCCTGTCTTTGCCTGAAGAGTGCTGTAATTGCAAGAGAACCACCACACCCTCTGAACATTTATATGGAATAGTAGATAATGTTCTGTCTATGTGATAAAGACATCACAGCCAAGGACACACATAACAAAAGAGTTTGAGGTTCTGGTTCCAGATGGGTAAGAGTCCATCCATACTGGCGGCGGGAAAGCATAGCCGTGAGCAGCAGGCATGGTGGTTGGAATAGGATGCTGAGAGGTAGCATTCTGAACTGCAATCATGAAACAGAGAAGTGTCATGAGGTGTTTACCCTCGAAGCCCACCCTCAGTGACATACTTCCTCCAGCAAGTCCATACCCCCTAAGCCTCCCCTGCAAATAATCCCACCAACCAGCAACCAAGTGTTCACATACTGGAGACTACAGGAGACATTCTCAATCAAATAACCATGCATGTGTTCTGGAGACCCAAATTCTAATCCTCCCTTCTGTATGGCAAACACTTTAACACT
Source organism: Mus minutoides (assembly GCA_902729485.2). Lineage (NCBI taxonomy): Eukaryota > Metazoa > Chordata > Mammalia > Rodentia > Muridae > Mus > Mus minutoides. The sequence continues at coordinate 2,368,479 of LR749587.1, forward strand.
TAAACCATTTCCCCAGCACCGCCCCTCCCCCTTTGCTAAGCCTTTATTCCTGCATGTGTCCTCTTTGTTCTGGGCTGTGTCTCTGTAGATTTGAACCAGCTTTGCTCTCAGATGTTTTTTTGAGAAGAATTCTGCAGTTTGGGGGACACTAGTGCTGCGAATGTCTTCCCACCTCGCGCCTTGTTTCTCGCTCCTGTTAGAATCTCTTAGGGAACATAAGCTCCTGAATTCGGCATCCTCAAATCCATCAACAGTTTTATGCCTGAATAAATCTCATCTTATCTTAGCAGTAAATAATAGATTAGCTTTGATGTAACAGCCTGGGCATAATTTTTCCCTGAAGAATTAAAGTTACTATTGTGGGTTCCCTGCAACATTGTTGCGAGCCAGCTGGGCTGTGGCAGTGATTGGCTTTACTTCTTAGCTGGGAGCCTTTAGGTTTCTTTGAGCTTTATTTTAAAATTTACTTCACATTTTCCTATACTTCCCTCACTAGTTTCTTGTAAACATCCTTCAGTCCCTTCAGTACTGGGTCTCCTACTTTTTAGTTATTAGCTCTTATTTGTTGTCATCTTCCCCTTCGCCTTCCCATTCTCTTCTCCTTCCCCCCTCTTTTCCTCCTCCTTTTCTTCTCTCTTCTCCTTCCTCTTCTCTCTTCTCCCTCCTCCTCTTCTCTCTTCTCCCTCCTCCTCTTCTCTCTTCTCCCTCCTCCTCCTTGTCGTCCTCCTCCTCTTCTCTCTTCTCCCTCCTCCTCCTCTTCATCATCCTCCTCCTCCCCCTTCACCTTCTCTCCTCCTTCTCCTCTTTAATAATTTTTGTGTGGGTTTAATGGTGACGTGTTTGTCCATGTATGTTATTATGTGCTTGGTTCACACTCTGTGTCGGCTCCTTCTGTGTTGCTGTGAGAGAGCAGCATGACCAAAATCAGTGTCATGCAGAAAGCTTATTCGGGCTTATGCTTCCAGAGGGAGGGTCCATAATGGTGGGGACGGCATGGCAGCATGACTGGGAGGCTAGCAGAGCACATTTTTAACTACAAACACAAAGCAGAGATAGAGCAAACTGGAAGTGGGGCAGAGCTATAAACACCCCCAGCCTGCCTGCAGTGACCCACTTCCTCCAGCAAGACTGGACCTCCTAAAAGCGCCATAGCCTCCCCATACAGTGCCACTAACTGGGGACCAAGTGTTCAGATCTATGAGCCTCTGGGGACATTTCTCATTCAAACTACTCCCCGGACACCCTCCCCACTCTCTCTCCTTGAAAGCATTTATCTAGCTTTTACTATTTAACTTCTGTGTTCTCAGCAATTCTGCCCTGTGCCCCTATCTCTCCCATCTTCCACAGTTCCCTCTATTTCCTCTATGATTGGTTTTCTCTCCTGATGGCTAGAGGAACCCGGACCCAGACCCGGACCCAGACCCCCAAGCTGCCATTATGGGCCCTGGTTTATTCTCAGTTATATTCCTCTTTCATCGCTAATGACTACACTTGAAAATTCAGCCCCTCCAGTTGTTTCCTTTTCATTACCACCAGAGTGTCCAATCTCCGATGCCTTCTGGTTTCTTTCTAATAGTTTTTAGTGGCACAATTCGCGATGCTGCATTCCTTCTCAGTATTTATTGCGGGGTGGGGTGGGGTAGGGGGAGAGGCAGATATTATTTTGCAACCTCTGGGGATATTAGCTATTCTTTGGTTGGAGATGTGTCCCTGGAATATAAGGACACTGAGCACTGGCTGGTGCCTGCTTTTGTATACCAGATTGGAAAAGAGGAGTTCCCAGTACAGTCATAAGGATCTGCCTCTGTCCTGTGTTTAAAGTGTTTTCTATCTCAGTGTTGATCACTGGCTCCCAGAATTTGTCAGAGGGCAGGAACAGGATCCCCAGTACCTACAGGTCCACCAGCATGGTTGGCCCACTTTGGGGATCCCTGTGAGGCTCCCATGGAATATATCACCCTTTCCTTGTTTATTATAACCACAAATTTGTGAGAGTGGAGAGTACATGGAGATAGATACCCAAGTATTACTTTATTTGAGACATTCCCCAGAGGACTCTCACTCACCCAGAGACTTCCTTTATGTCCCCACATTGCATGCTGGAGACCTAACACTTGTATACCCTGCTGTGAGGTTAGGTTTGTAGGAGGTTGAGAGGCCAGGTCTGTGGTCCATGTAAAACGTTATGGAAAACATTCCTTCCTTGTTTGCTTCCTCAAACACAGCAAAGTCCTGAGGCCCTCTAACACAGCTAGGTCCCACAAAATACTCACCAGTCAATGGCTTTTGATTAGAGAGAGAGAGAGAGAGAGAGAGAGAGAGAGAGAGAGAGAGAGAGAGAAAAGTATAGCCACTGTGAGTTGTCCATGTTCCTGCTAATAAGTTGTTCATTCATATCCTTGGAGGTAAGTTCATTGGCACACTGTATTGGGTGACTTTTATATTGCTGTGGTAAAATGCCATGACCAAGGAAACTGATAGAAGAACATGTCCACTTTGGCTTATGGTTCTAGAGGATGAGCTGATTGTGGCACGTAATGGGAGGTGGATGGCAGCAAGCAGCGGACTTGGCAACAGGAGAGGGAAATGGAGAGCTCACACCTTACATCATAGGCACAGCGTGGAGAGCATGAACTGGAAGGGATGCGAGGTTTGCACTCTCAAAACCCACCCCCAGTGACACACTTCTGGCACCTCTTACACCTCCCAAAACAGTGACACTAACTGGGGACCAAATATTGGAAGGAATGAAGCCGCTGTGAACATTTCTCATTCTAACCACCACAGACACCAAGCTAGACTGAACTGCAATTGGTTTCTTGTCTGTCATTGGTGCCCTGTCTGGGGTGAGTGGTTTTTTTTTTTTTTGTTTATCTGCCCAGGCCAGGACTCTAGCCTCCAGGACCTGGGATCCGGTACATTGATGTTGTATGTGATGGCAACAGAAACCACTAAGCTTAAGCATAATCAGGTTTTCAGACTGGCCCAGCAGTAGACAGAAGAGAAGGGCTGTTCCTGGGGTCCTCCCTTCTTATTTCTCCTCCTTCTCAAGACTCCATCATTACAGTCTGTACTGTGGTGGGGAGCATACATCTAGGAAGCTGTTAAGGAGGTATCTTCTGTTCCATTTGTTCCTCGTTCTCAGATCAGGGGTGGCCTCTGGCATGGACACCATCACAGCTCAGAGAAGGCTTAGAGTGAAAGGCTGTTGCTCTCAGACTTAGGAGGCCCCAGTGTCTGCTCGTTGCAATCCTGGTTGGATGCCTCTGTGTTTCCACCTCCCAGGTCATCTTTGTTTACCTCTTCTGCAGCCTACAGCGGTGAGCCACTCTGCCGCTTTTCCCTTCCTTCTGCTCTGAGGGAATAGAATACACCCAGTAAGAACAAGCAGGGATACTGGAAGGCCAGTTAGAAAGGCTAAGACCCTGAGTGGCCCCTGGGGTCAGATGAGCTGACTCTCACTCCATGGCTCCCTCTGCATCTTCTGCAGAGTGATAACCCCCTCCGCTTTTACTTTTATGATTCATGTTTCAACACTCAATAGGACAGGAGACACCCTTTCCTTTAAGGAGTATCATGGCTGGATTTTCTAAGCTCAGGATCAGGTACCACTCAACCAAGAAAGGCCTGGTTCCTGGTCAGGTCTCCTGGAGAAACAAGCAAGTGTTTAGTCTTGGGTCTAACCTAGGCTCTAGGGCCTGGGGACAGGGACAACCAATTTCCTTTCTTCCTTTCTTTCTCACATACATGCAAAGACAGACACATGTACAAGCATGTAGCTATTGCCACTCAGATATATACACAAAGTATAATGAACACAAACACACACAATTACATATACACATGCACACACAGAGACATATCATGGCCTTGCATACACCACCTCCCTTTCCTCTTACACTTTGACATCACAAGGCTTCCTTATCCTCTCCAGGCCTCTGAGGCCTTCTCCAATCCTTTCCCAAGGTCCCACAGCATTATTCAAATCACCTTGAATGAATACCTTTCACAGTTCCTTTTCAAGAGTGTACACCTGGCAAATTTTCATTTGTATCACAGAACCCAATGACTATAGGACCCTCTGGACGTCCCCCTGGACTTAGACAACCAGTTTCATAACCCCATTTCAGCCCCAAGAGAAGGCAACACTCTTCTGTGGTCCCATACTGTCCTTGACTTCCACTCTGGTAGCAGGGTAGAGCCCCCTGGGGCTCTAAGGGTTTGTCCTGAGCATGGTGCCATAGCCAGTCTCCAGTGTCAAGACTGGAGGATGAGGACAGACTCTACACTCTGAGACATGGATGGGTAGAGTTTGTTTGTTTATAACATGCACCTCGTGCTTGGCTTTGCAGCGCTAAAGCTCACAACAACCCAGTGAGGCCTGAGCACGGGTTTGTTTGTCTTTAAATCTCAGTGGCTGAAAATGAAGGTGTTTATTCTGAAACTCAAATGGCAGTTGACAGAGTGCTCGTGGGCACCCGGCATCTCTTCATCACTGTAGACAGAGACTTGCATTTGTCTGTGGCCCCCTTTATTGACAGGTGCCCTGGCTCTTCTGAACCTCAAGGTCATGTTACCAATGCTAAAGGATTCACACAAACAGACAGACAGACAGACAGACAGACAGACAGACAGACAGAGACAGAGACAGAGACACAGACACAGACACACACACACACACACACACACACACACACACACACACACACACGGAAGGACACCAAAGGTGTGCCTTTCTCAGTTTCTGCCTGGTGGGGACTTGTGCTACTCATGATGTCCCCTACAAACTCACACCCTTGCCTTCACCACTCAGGTAGAGAATGCTTACCCCATGTCACCCTCCTCCCAGTGCCTATGATGACAGAATCATCCAAGTGACCCATGTACCCCGTAGAGATACCACATTGACCCTTGTTCTCGTGGGATCTTCAGACATGGTCATCTGTCTTGGAAATCCCCCTGGTAGAGAGTACACAGGGCTGCCCTCTGCTTCTGCATAGCAGGTGCCCCAGGAAGGTTCTGGAAGATCAGGCAGGCACTGAGTCCTTGGAGTTTGACACCTTCTGCATTGCTGTGGGGTCAAGCTTCCCATATTTCAGGGCTCTCAGAAGATCTTATTGGCACACCATGTCACCCTTATTCCAGTATACACGATGGCAGGGTCATCCAAGTGACCCATGTACCCCCTGGAGGTACCACATTGACCCTTGGCTCTCATGAGATCTTCAGACATGGTCCTTGGTCTCAGGAATCCCACCCCCTGCCATCCTTTCCCGCCAGGTGGACCCACAGGTTCATCACGCAGCTGTGTGGAGGTGTGATGCTTTGCAGTCTATCACAGAACGTGGTTTGTAATTCTCAGCAAAAGAGAAATTATTCAAAAAAATAGAGAGAGAAAGAAACCAGAAGGCATACAAAATCGACTCCACTTTTTTGTTATTAATTTTAACAGACATGAAATTACTCTGTCAATTTTCTATAAACATTTTCAGATGCTAACACTTTATTTTTTTTTCACATCTCACTACCAGCTCTAATAAACAGTTTGGAGGTAAGCTGTATCTAAGGCCATGCAGGAGAATCACGAAGGGGGCTCCTTGAGACTCCCCACGCCCCATTCAACAATGCCCACAGCCACCCGCCTCGCTGGTCCCAAGCTCCAGAAGCCATTAAGTGGTGTGTGATTTCTCTGGACCAGTGGCTGTTCCAGTGCTTCCATCCCTGCCTGCTCACCGTGGCTGGCTCCCTTCCTGTAACAAAGACCTCCATGGTCTTTCAATCTGGAGATGTGCACACCCCACCACAATGACAAATGTTGTCCATACTGGAACCTGAAGGCAAAAATCACCATTGAGATGCTTTTCATTGTTGAATAGCATAACGTCCTACTTTTCCCAAAGGTAACATTTTGTTTACCCACCTATGAGCTTACAGACATCCAGCTTGGGGGCTCATGAATAAGGACGTCAATATGGGCGTCCAGGTCTCTGTAGAAGTATGTTTCTGTTTGTCTTGGGTGAAGGCATTGCTGGCCTTATGGTTCTTCTAGGCTTTGTTTTTTGAAGAGAGAACCAGATTTATTTCCGAAGTGGCTGCATAGAAGGATAAGTTAACTCCCAGATCCATACGAAAGCTTCTGGAATTTTCTCTCATTGACGGCTGCTCTCCATTTCTCTGTTTGAAGTCATTTTATGAGCTGTTAAGCCTTATAATCTCTTTCTGGGACTCTAATTTGCATTTTAAGCTGCCAAGTGTTATCCTTTCATGAACCTAAAACCATGTGTCTGTTTCATGGGCACCATACACATTCACCATGTCCACTACTTCTTAGAACTAATTCTGTCTTTCTCTCTTATTCCTGGATTCTAAAAATTCTATGTGTGCTTTTATATTGGGGCTCTAAAATTTCTATATATCTACATGCATATAAGTCTTGATCATAAATCTTATTTCCTTCAAACTCTCTCTCTTTCTTCTTTCTTTCTTCCTTTTCTTTTCCTTTCTTTTTTTGTGTGTATAGTTTCTTTGTATGCTGTTTGTTTGTTTGTTTTCAAGACAACATTTCTCTCTGTAATGGTGAACTCACTTTGTAGACCAATATGGCTTCAAACTCAGAGATCTCCTTGCCTCTGCTTCCCAAGTGGTGGGATTAAAGTTGTGGTCCACCACATCCAGCCTATCTTCCATTTTCTTAATGTTTCCTTTTGAAGAACAAAATATTTACATTTTGATGCAGTGAAATTTATCAGATTAGTTTCTGTCTGTGGAACATGCGTTTGATGTCATATTTATGAGAAATAAGTCTTAATTGAGGTCATGGATCTAAGTTTTCTCTGATGTCATTTCTGTGGGTTCTTGATTTTTATAGCTTTACTGTAAGATGTGTGTGTGTGTGTGTGTGCAGGTTATCCCCAAGGCCAGAAGAGGGCATTAAATCCACCAGAGCTGTCACTACAGACAGTTGTGAGCTGCTGCAGTAGGTGCTGAGAATGAAAACCATGCCACAGGAAAGAGCAGCAGATAATCTTAACCCCTGAGAGATCTCTCTAGTTAGGTTCCGAATCCCTCCGGATGGTGATCTTTCTCAGAACTGTCTTTGGCTCACAGTTTTTTTTTGTTTGTATTGAGACGAACACACCAGAATACAAAGAACAGTCTGCTGGCACCCAGAGTGCCTGAAGCTTGCCCAGAGTGCCCGAAGCTTGTCTTCCCGGCTGTGCTGTGACATCAAACAACATCGTGGAATGATTTCTTCTTTATCTAAGTCTTTACCTCTGTAGCTCTTTATTATTTTCTGTGCATAACCCCAGAATTTTTGAATACCTTCCTGTTCTTTATCTTTTGGTTTGTGTATGGATATGCACATATGGTGTTCACATGTGTGAACGTATGCACACATGTGCCCTTGTGAAGCCAGAAGCTAACATTGCAGGCCATCTGATTTTGATACAGGGTCTCTCCCTGAGCCTGAGATTTACCAGTTTGGTTAGATAGGTAACGCCTGTCTCCCCTCAGAATCCTCCTGTATCTGTCTCCTGAGCACTGAGATTATGGATGAATGATGCCTGGTTTTGTGTGGATGCACAGAATCTGAATGCCAGTTCTTATGCTTGCATAGCAAGTATTTTATTTACTGAGCTATCTCCCCATTATTCATATATATATATATATATATATATATATATATATATATATATATATCTCACATTTTTTGTATTTATTTTGTTTAAGATAGAGATGGATGTGTGGCGGGGATCATTACTCTCTTTCTGCCATGCGATTCCCCAGGGATCAAACTCAGGTTACCAGGCGACAAGCACCTTTGCCTGCTGATCTGTGTCCTTAGCCCCTTTCAAATATTTCATTTCTTGATTCTCTTTGTAAAGGAATTTGTTTTCTAATTTTACTGCCGATGATTCACGACCTCCCTGCCATCACCTCCTACCAGATTCTACCTGTGTGCAACCACCACCACTGGCATGAAGTGAAAACATAGAGCCCAGCTGAGCGTGGGCTTGTGCCTTGTGATTTTGCTGAATATTTTTACTTTGTTTTTTAAATGTCCCTTAGCATTTCCTAGATATAGGATATATTGTCAATGAGTTCAGTGCAGAAAGAAAATGAGGTGGGAGTGAAAGGCTAAGTATGCCCACGGCCATTTCTGAGTATGTTCGCACTCATCTTCCAGGATGAGGGAACAGGTGGGCACAGCATCATTTGGGATGCAGAGGGTTGAATGGCCTGCCACCAAACGCAGAGTTCAACGGTGGCAAATGCAGGTTATTTCCCCATGCATTCTGAATGTTCACAGGGGAGGGATAATATAATCACCTGCGATTGAGGAATACTTAATTACAGAATAATTAATTGTGCGAGATTGATGTTATATGTGATTATTAGCCTCAGTAAAATCTGACAGTCCTTTTAATTGTGCCAGAAAACATGATAGAGTCCCTACTGTTAAACTGTTAATTGGCTTTTGCTTTTTGAGACAGGCTGTCATGTAGCCCAGGCTGGACTTGAAATCACAGATATAGCTGAGGCTGACCCTTGAACTTCTGATCTTCTTTCTCCATCTTCTAAGTTTAGGGATTATAGGTGAGGGCCACCGGCCTTGCTTACTAACTACAATTCAATTAGAAATGGAAAAGAAAATACCCAAATGGTTAGTAATTATGGTAACACACAAATAATCCATGATTCAGAGAAGAAATTGCCATAAAGACTGGGGGGAGGTGGGGTACTCACATTGAGTTAAATGAAAACAATGGCACGATGTATTAAAATACATGAGCTGTGGTTTAAATAAAGCTTAGGAAGAAATTTATAAATTTAAATGCATAATTAGGAGGGAAGAAAGTTTGAAAGTTAATGATCTACCTTAAGAGGCAAGGAAAAAAATTAAAAAGGAGCAAATTAATCCCAAAGAAGGGAGAATAATAAAAATAATAAAGGGGAGAAAGGAATTAAATGAAATAGAAAACCTGCAATTAAGAACTTAACAAAGGGAGCAGGGTTCTTTGAAAAGGCTAATGGGATTCCTAAACCCTTGGTAAGAGAGAACATGAAGGGCACACATGCATTCACAAGCCAGAGGCACAGGCGATCTGCGATCTGCTGGGGGCAGGACCAAGGCCAGGGGGCCCTTAGCAGGATTGCCACTAAGGGATCTGCAGATGTAAAAGATATGATAATGGGTATTCAGAGGAGCCAGAGAATTTTGCAAACTCAGGTGCACGTGACAAATCCATCTATCTATCTATCTATCTATCTATCTATCTATCTATCTATCTATCTATCTACCTATAAGCAATGAGAGACAACAAAGACAATCTGATGAGTTCTGTATACCCATTGAACTGATTGTTAAATCAGTTAGACAATAGCCAGGCTGTGTTCTGTTTGCTTATATGATTGACATTGAAGAAGGAAATGTAGTCAATCTTATTCACTCAGAGAGAAAGAGATATAGATAGATAGATAGATAGATAGATAGATAGATAGATAGATAGATAGGTAGATAGATAGATAAGCCATTTCTTAAGTCGATAATTCCACCACAATGCTGAGGGTAAAACCTAATAAAGTATTCACAGATACAATCAGGCCCATGCTCTTATTACTGTGGGCCTAAAGATCCAAGGCAGGGATCCTAAAGTCCGCAGTCACTCATAGGCAGTTGGTGTGCAGCAGGGAGCAGGATGACCCTATTTGATATTCTGATAGACTGTGTGAGTCACTCCCGGAACAGAGGACCCAGGGGGGCCTTCACAGCCAGCCCCTCCCCTGAAGAACCCTGAGCAGAAAAAGACAAGTCTGCAGTACATTTTCCTGTTACACTGTGAATTCTAGTGAAGGCCGGGAAAGAAAGATGTAAATGACATAAACATTTTTTTTTTGGTTTTTTGAGACAGGGTTTCTCTGTGTAGCCCTGGCTGTCCTGGAACTCACTCTGTAGACCAGACTGGCCTTGAACTAAGAAATCCGCCTGCCTCTGCCTCTGCCTCCTGAGTGCTGGGATTAAAGGCGTGAGCCACCAACGCACAGCTAACATAAACATTTTTAAAGGAAATAAAATGTTCTTATCTATAACATAAAAGTAGGTTATTATTTCTATTTATTTATTTATTTATTTATTTATTCATTTTACATCAGATCACTCTCCTACCCCCATATCCCTTCTCTCCTCTCAATCCCACCCTTACAAATGCATCCCCCTTTACTTTCGCCTCTTCTCTGAGGAAAAGGAGAAGCCCATCTTGGGTGCCATCCCACCCTGGAACACCCAGTCACCGTAAACCTCAGTGCATCTTCTCCCACTGAGGCCCCACTAAGTAGTCCAATTAGAGGAAGGGGATCAAATGGCAGGCAACAGTCAGAGACAGCTCCCCTCTAATTACTAGGGAACCCACACAAAGACCAAGCTGCACATCTGCTATAAATGTGCAGGGACCTCAGGTTCAGCCCCAGCATGCTCTTTGGTTGGTGATTCTGTCCCTGTGAGTCCCCATGAGTCCAGTCTAATTGACTCTGTAGGTCTTCTTGTGGAGTCCTTGACCCCTCTAGCTTGCTCAACTCTATCCCCCACTCTTCCATAAGACTCTCTGTGCGCCACTCAATGTTTGGCTTTGAGTCTCTGCATCTGTTTCCATCTGCTGCTGGATGAAGACTCTTAGTATTGCTGCAGAAAACAAATCAGTCTAAAAATCTTTCTTATATAATGACAATCAACAGTACAAAAATTAAGGACAATAACAAACTCAAGGGAGCACTTAAGTCCATCTTTGCTGAATGCTGCATGTGGCCTTCTGTATTTGGGAAATGCAGGGGTGTGTTCTGACTGGGGAGGTGTACCATGTTCATAGATTGGAGCGCTCCTTATTAACCAATCAGCCTCTACAGACTGAACACAACTCTATTATAAAAGGTCCAGGCTTGTTTTTAACTAATAGTCATAAGATGAGTTTAAAGTTCATATCACCATGTGATATTTGAAATATTTAAGACAAAAAGCAGTCTGATGATTTGATTCATAATGGATCTTGGTGCTTGCTAGAAAGTCATACAAAGGAGGACAATGTGCTGGCAGTGGCCATTTAGGATGGAGATCAATGGAAGTAAGAGAGTCCAAATTGACTTAGACCTAAAAGGCAATTGATTTTTGACACAGACATTGAGGCAATTCGATGGAGAGAGGGAAGCCTTTTTGCAGAAACAATGCTCAGACCAGACATCCATTTAGAAAAGAAAATCAACTCCTCTTTCACAAAATTAATTGAGATGATAGTTTTCCATGTTAAAAAAAAATCTATGACCATAAAGCTTTTAAAGGAAGACTAAAGGAAGCAATTGCAGTTTAGAAGCAGGCAAAGACCTCACTCAGGAGAGAAAAAAAAAGCAATAACCGGAAGAGAGAATAAATTGACAATTTGAGCTTCCTCAAAATTAAAAGCTTCTTCGAATCAAAAGACAACATTAAGAAAATGAAAAGGGGAAGTCAAAGACTGGGAGAGAGCACTGGCAACCCAGGCCAGCTCAGCAACACAAGCCTTTGCCCTAGGATGGATGGCCTGAGGATACAGGCTCCACAGGGGCATCAGGTTGAACAAGCAGAGGAGAAGCATAGAGAATTTGGGAAGAGTTATAAGTGTAAACAGAAAGTACAGTGTTTTCTGTCAAAGGGTTAAATGAGATAAACCCCTTTAAAAAAAAAGATAAAGACACCACTTGGCAGAAATTCAAATCCTCTAGTGGCAACATTTCTTAAACTCAAGGTCACATCCTGTTCTCAAAAGCTGTACTTTGCTTTTCAGCTCCTTCACTCTGGGCTATCCATCTGCATAAGAGTGTGGGACCAAGGCCAGACCACTCAGAGCGAGGCACAGGACCCCTTGGCCTTAGGAATAATAGTCCAGTGAGACCCGAGCTGGGTGTGCTTGCCTGCTTCTTTATGCATGACTACATTCCCTCTTGTACACAGAAGTAAAGCTTTTGCTTTTTTGAGATACTTTGCATTATGGGGTTGTTCCTTGAGACCCTGAACCTGTTTGTCACAGTGGCTACCACATGAAAAAAGATTCATGGTAGATTAGAACAAGGAAAGGAGGTAAACATTTCATTGGTTAGAGAAACGCAGATTTGACCTGATAAAATATCCCCTGTGGCAGTTTGAATGAGAATGACCCCCATAGGTTCATATGTTTGAATGCTTGGTCGGCAGTTAGTGGAACTGTTTGGGAAGAATCAGTAGGTGTGGTCCAGTTGGAAAGGAGCAGCTTTATTGAAGATGTATCATTGGGGGTGTGTTTTGAAAGTTCAAGAGCCGGTGACAGGCCCAGTCTCATTCACTGCCTATCTGTAATTTGGAGATGAGATGTGAGATCTCAGCTACTTTCTCAGTACCACAGCTGCTCACATTTATCACATGGATATTATATCCCAAGTCTTTGAGGAAGATAAAAACTGTGGATAGTCTCAGTTATCATTTATTCATAGCAAGCATACAGTTTTATCAACTTAGATTTTAAGTTTCCCTTTAGTACTATAGCCAATCCTCCACCAGGGGCCTCGCCTAATCCCAGCCAAAGTCATGGTATTTTCTTTAAGTTATTTTTAAAGATTTACTTATTTTTATTTTATATGTATGTATGTATGTATGTATGTATATATGTATGTATTCTACATATGAGCATTGTGTAAAGAAAGTGTTGGATTCCCTAGATCTGGAATCATGGATAACTGTGAGCATCCATATGGGAACTGGAACTTGAATCTGAGCCCCTACAAGAGCGGTCAGTATTCTTAACCACTGATTCATCTCTCCAGCCCCCAATGTAGTCCTAACATTTTCAACACTGCAAGTGATGATAAGGGACTTGTCCTCTTCAGTCCCCTCCATCATGTCTCTCTGATGGTCATGTGACACAAGGAGGCTGTTTTCCTATGTCCCATTTACAGGAGCTCCCCTAAATCACTGGTCATACTTCAACTTAAGGTGACCTTGCTGTTTCTAAAGCCATGAGAAAAACTGAAGAGGAGATTTGATTTTTCTCCCCAGGTCCTTGGGATCAAGTCAGTGAATTCAGTAGGCCTTTGGAGGCACATTTATGTAAATTATAAAAATTTTCTTCCTTCCATGCTAAAGAAGGGGCCCCCATTGCATATCCTTGTGCTCTGAGCTACACTGTCTTAGCAGAGGTTGGGGGCCGTGTATAAATGCTTGCTATTTTCTCATGTGCATTCTGCTATTTCATTCCTGTCAAGTTGACATACATGGAAAAGGGGGATCTCAGTCAAGGAATTGGCTCTATCAGATTGACCTGTGGCCATTTCTGTAAGTTGTTTTGGTTTGTTTGTTTGTTTGATTGATTGATTGCTGACCCATTTGGAGGCCCAGTCTACTGTGTGGAGTGATGCTGGTAAGCAGGTGGGTCTGGGCTGTATCTGAAAGGTAGCTGAGCAAACCAGAGGGAGGAAGCCAATAGGCAACATTCCTCCATGGCCTCTGATTCAGCTCCTGCTTCCAAGTGCCTGCCTTGAGTACGTGTCCTGACTTCTCTATGATGGACTCTGAATTATGAGCTAAATAACTTTTCTCATCTCCCAAATTGCCTTTGTTTCATGGTGTTTGTCTCAGCAACAGACGACAAACTAATGTCTGTATGTTGGGAAACAAGAATCTGCTAACACTGCTTCTATTGTCGTAGCCTGGACTTTTATATGAATAATTTCATTTTACATTGAATACAAAATACATACTTATGATTGCTTCAATTTTCCTCCCATTTTCCTATATTTTCTATTGGTTCCCTTTTCTCCATGGCAACATTGAAAACAGGCTACCAAAGTCTTCTACTGTGGCCATAAAAGACTTGAGACTCTAGACAGTGCCCTTTGGAAGTCCTACATCTTCCTTCTCGTGGTCTTTTGGGCATTGCTCCGAGCTGCTGTATCAGCATGGTGAGGCAGAGGACTCATATGATGGGCAGCCTGCCATGAGGACTCTGCTCTAGCCTGGCCAAATCTTCCCCAGCGTTGTGCTATAGTCTCAGCATGTCTTGACCAGCCTATCCTCTTTCTCTCCCTGTGTAGTTGTCTGACTGCTGTCTGTCTCCCTCCTCTCCTACTTTGTGTCTCATAGGCATTTGCTTACTGACCCTCTTGTGTGTCCAATCTCATCCTGGTGTGGTCTCCAGGACAGCCATGTACACCCGTTTGTATCTATGCATCCTATTCATCCTCTTCCTCTCCCTTAACTTTGCTTTCTTGTTTTTCCACCTCATCTTATCACTATCCACTTCACCCTACAGCTTTTTCTTCTGTCTTTCCAAAACTTTTCTCTTTGACCCCTGCTTGTCTTTCTGTGGAATTTGCTTTCCTGAGAATTGGAAATCAAACTGTGCACAGAATGGAACATGGCCTATCTGATTACAGCGAGGGGTTGACAACCTCCACTCTTCAAGCCAGGATCAATAAACACGTGTTTAATTAGGATCTTTGTGACCATGAAGATGTGAAGAGCTGGTGGATGATTCCTAAAGATAAGGACCATCTGTGTGCAGTTGTTCTTATGGACAAAACTCCAGAGGAAGAAAGCTGTACTGAAAAACATCTTGGACTGGAAGACTCATTTGGATATCTGCAAAACAGCTGCTATGAATGGTCGCCATGCTCATTAGTAGAAGTGTTCATGTCCAAAACTAAATGGAGTTGAAGATAGAACATGTTTAATTGCAAAACCAATCCACGAGTGAAGTCTGGTCTCACAAGCAGGATGTGCTTTGCCTGTCAACTGCTGGGAACCTAAGTCCACAGCCACCGAGAATGCATAGATGTTGCAGCTATAATTGATCTTATGCACCCAAGAGTGGCCATGACAAAAATTCCTCTTGCCAGGTTGCTTCAAGTACAGAAGCCACAGCACAGATAACAGTCATAATGTGACAAGTGAAGTCTACTGGCTGTGATCAAAAATGCAGTGGCTCAAGTTGGTCTACCAGAAATCATGACACACATTCGACCAAATGTCAGTATTTTCAGGGAGAAATGTGATATCTCAGCAGCCAAGATGTTCCCTTTCAAAGTGTTTGTGGATGTCTTGCCCAATGCAATAAGACAAGGAGGAAAAAAATGATATATTATAAAGGAGAATGTTTTAGACAAAACTTGAAAGGAAATGCACTAGAAAACTACTACACTTGTAATACATGTTACCATGAAAGTTCTTAGAAAAGAAGCTGTATAAGAGACCAGCATATAAACAATTTTCTAATATGAAAATCTCCAACTCTAGGTACACACACACACACACACACACACACACACACACACACACATTCACACATTTTCCCTAAGAAAGGTTGCTACAAAGATTGTCTACTTTCTTCCATGCCTCTTTCCTCCCTATGGCATTTTGAATGACAGATGCCTGCCCTATGACTCCTGCCTCCAATAGGGTCAGGCATGTGGATGCTTGGTTTCTAATTGGTGGTGCTGTTGGGGAGGCTTAGGAGATGTGACTTTGCTGGAGGAGGTGTGTCATTGGAGGCCAACTTTGGGAGTTTAGAGATTTGCACCATCTCGAGTTTTCTCTCCCTGCTTAGTGCTTGTGGTTCAAGATGCAAGCCCCAGATTCTTGCTAATGCCACCATGCCTTTGCTCCACCACCATGAACTCTAACTCTCTGGAACCATAAACCTAAATAAACCCTTCCATAATTTCCCTTGATCGTAGTATTTTATCACAGCCACAGAGAGTGACTAATACACTCCCTCTCTCCATCAGGTCTTTATGCAGACCATAATAAAATGGGTGTGAGGTCCCTTGGAGACATACAGAGGACAGAATGACAAAAACAAAAAGAAAAGGGAAACTTGTCCATGGAGACTTTCTCTGTCAGTGGAGAAACCAGACCACTGGGTGGTAAATATACAGGACAGTGATATTTGCTACTTTGAAAGAAAAAGTAAGACCAGAGAAGGGGGCAGTGATGAGAAGGGAATGTGTGAACATGTGTAGTGAACATGATGCTTCTTTGTTGAGTATCAGAACCCAAAAGAATCTCATTCCATATGGGTTCTGACTCAGGACATACTTTGGTGTGAAAGCAATATGCATTTGGTAGAAACCTGACTTTGAACTCCAGTGTGGCCTCTGACTCATCCTCTCTGCTGGGCAGAGACATCTCTCCACAGCTTCCAGTCAGCCCGGTGGTCTGTAATGCATACAGCTGACTGGACTGTGCATAGCACACTATGCTGATGACTTAGGAGACATGATATGGGATATACTTTTTTGATTTACCTTCTTTTCAGTTTGTGATGCGTTTATCAAGATGTGCCTGAATTGTACACAAGGAACACCTGTACTTTTTAATGATTAATGGGACATCTCTCTTATGGTCACTCAGGCTGGGTTTCTTGGTGACCTTGAGTTCCTTGGCACTGCTTAGCTTATTCTGTCACTATACACCACACACTGATCATGTCCCTCTGTTGTTCTTATCTTTGACTTATCACGCTAACCTTCTTGATGTTTTCTCTGCTCCTTTCTACTACCAGTTTCCTTCTGAACTCGTGAAAGTGCCTCTCACTTGCCTCTCTGTTTCTGCCTCTACCCTTACACACTATGACTCACAGGGATATCCTAACGTACAAAAATTAAGCCTTGTCTACTGTGGTGGTTTGAATCAGTATGACCCCCATAGATTCATGTGTTGAATACTTGGCCTTAGGGAGTGGCGCTATTAGGAGGTGTGGCCTTATTGGAGGTTGGAGAAGGCATGCCCTTGTTAGAGGAAGTGTGTCACTATGGAGGTGGGGCTTTGATATATATATATATATATATATATATATATATATATATATATATATATATATATACATATTTTCAAGCTCTGCCCAGTGTAAAGCAAATCCAGTCTCTTCCTGGCTGCCTTCAGATCAAGATATAGAACTCCAAGCTCCTCCTTCAGCACTGTGTCTGCATGAACTCTGCTGTGCTTTCTACCATGACAATAAAGGACTAAACCTCTGAAACTCTAATCTAGTCCCAATTAAAGGTTGTTGTTTCTTTTTTTTTTTTTTTAAAAAGAATTGTCATGGTCATAATATCTCTTTATGGCAATAAAATCCCAACTAAGACATCTACTGAGCTGCTCATTAGAACAAAGCAGGGTAATATCCTTGGTGTGGACTCGGGGTCTCACTCTGGGGTCTTTCTGCCATACCCTGCTCAGTCTACATTAACCTTGACTGTGCAGCTTTTTCTCAAACACTAGGCACATTGTTCATTAAACCATTCCACAGTTGTACTCCTCTGTATAGAATGTTCTTCACGGCTCACTAGGCCACTTCATTCCTGGCTCCACTTGAATTCTCCTTATAAGAGAAGACATCCTTACGACCCTGTAAATGGACTTCCCTTATACATCAAGTTGGTAAATTGCCCATAAAGTCATCTATGGCTTTAGTGTTATCCTCTCCAGTCCAATAATATCTGCATGCCACTTGACAGATCGATTTTGGAGTTTGTAAGGGAGAAAGTTTACAATAGAAAAATATTCAAAATCCAACCCCTCCCCTCCCCCACTTTTTTGGATTGTGAAAAGCAAAGCTAGACAAGAGTGGTCCTAGAAGATGTAAAAATCTATATTTGCAGTAGTTAAAGCAGTGTGCTGTTGTTGCTACAGATGTAAGTAATTGAACGAATAAGACAGAAGAGGCATTATTCTGCTGTACATATCAGATTTTAGTTTATAGGAGAGCCTCGGAGGAGGCATCCCAATCTCTGAGAAGAGACAGACTGTCCATCCCATCCGGAGCACAAACATCCAAGCGTGCAAAGAAAGACAGACACAGAGAGCTGGTGACATCAGACATTAGGTGCCAGGTAGTGAAAACCAGGCAAGGTTAGAAGAAATCCAGGGAGTTTATCATAGCTATTTAACACATAGGTAAGCGCTGCAAACCAAAGTGTAGAATTCGTAAGCCACTAAGCCATGAGAAATGTGGGAAGGTTTGAGCTGATTAAACGGAAATAAGCTTTTGGGAATAACAAGAAAGTATATAACACAAGCAAGAACAACGAATGGTTCTAAACATGGGACGAAGCTGAAGCAGTGGTGTGTATGTGTGTGTGAGTGTGTGTGTGTGTGTGTGTGTGTGTGTGAGTGTGTGTATGTGAGTGTGAGTGTGTGTGTGAGTGTGTGTGAGTGTGAGTGTGTGTATGTGAGTGTGTGTGTGAGTGTAAGTGTGAGTGTGAGTGTGTGTGTGTGTGTGTGTGTGTGATAAAGGAGGGGCACTAAGATCTAATCCAAACTGGAAGCAGGCCAGCCATGCAGCCCTGAGCTCCACAATTGAAACACACAGTCATAGAAACAAATATAAAGGTAAATATCATGTATGTAAATTAAAATACTATGAAGACATCTGTGCTAAATGAACACGCAATTTTTAACTTGGAAATGTCATTAAGAAATCAGTGTAGGCTACATGAGCTCACATGTGCATGCTGGGTGAAGAGGCGCTGTGGCGGGAGAAGACTCCCCCACTCTCCCACTCTCTCACACCCCGCCATTCCTGCCCAGTAAGGCAGCACCACAGTGCAGTCCTGAGTCAAGCTGCATCCCGTGATGTAACCCCGTGACGTAACACGCTGTGCTTGACAGAGGCATCATGGTAGCCCTTGACTTCTGGTTTGCTCAGAGCATCTGTGACCATCACAGACAAATCCCATGGGGAGGAGTGTTCTTCTGTGGAAGGCAATTCCTTGGCCAGAGACTTCTAGTAGGAGATCATATGGAGATGTGTATTCTGGAGAGTGTACAAGGTTGGGAGGGTTAAGGCAGCCCAAGTAGGAAAGACAGGATCAAGCACACCAGCCACATTCACACCTGTGGGACTACTTTGTCTCCACAATGGGAGATAACCAATGCCAGTGAGCCTTCATTACATGGCTGGCTGCTCTGTCCTCTCTGGAATGGTCTGTGTCAGGGCTCAGCCTTTGTATGGTGTCAACTGTAGGCACAGTAGACAGCAGTGCGTATCCAGGCCAGCCTCACACGGAGCCTTTGCACAGCCTCTATCCCACTTCATTCCTGAACTACCTAATAAGCCCTGCAGTGGCTGGGAATGAGGCAGACTAGATTGCATCTTCCTGTCCACTTGCCTTCCAGGAGTCTCTTCCAGGTGGTTGCCCTTTCGGTGAGCATCTCTTGAGTTACAAACATCATCACGGTCTGTTTTCATTCTAAGACTTTGCTCCACAAACATCCTTGCGGTCAGCGGTCCCTGCGCCTCATTCTTTCCAAGCCATTAGCGAATGCCCACAGCTGAGAGTAGGAGGCTCACGCTGTTGGCCACCAGCCATCTCTCACTTGGACATGGTGGGAACAAAACACACAGCTGGGACTTCTGGTCCCTGGGATGTTATCCCTCAGCTCCTGCCTTCGGGGCTAAGTGGCTGTTCATGTTCGGGTATGTCACACAGAACGGGTAAAGGCCTGTAATCCCAGTGACTCCAAAGGCTGATGCAGGAAGAGGAGAAGCTGAAGGCCAGCCTGGACAATTACTGGGATGGAAAAATAAATTAGAGCACTGAGCATATAGCTCGGGATGGAGAAATAGCTCAGTGATGAAGAGCACTTTCTGCTCATCCATAGAATCCAGGTAGCTCACAACTATCTCTAACTGCAGTTGCAGGATATCCCACACCTCTAGCCTCTTTGGGAAACTGTACTTATATGTGCATAGCCACATGCATACACACACACACACACACACACACACACACACACACACACACACACATACATACACACACACACACACACACACACACACGTATACATAATTAAATCAATAAAGTAAGTATTTAAAACAACAGTTAAGTCAGGTTTTCTACAGTAACTGTGAGTAACCATGCGCTCAGGTGGCTGGTGACAGATGGATAAATACTCAGATGCCCACACTTTGCAGAACCCCCAGCAGGATCACCAAGATTCCTTCCCATCGGATGGGTGATGTAGCATAGCTGGCCTTATCCAACTGTGGCTAGATAACAAGAGAGTGAAGGATTTTTCCAGGCTGACCAATCAGGGGAGGCACAGAAAGCTGCCACAAGGATGTCATCAAAAGAATGGGGGTTGGGGGGAGGATAGGGCCATAGAGCATCACAGCTGATGCAGGAGTCCCAAGCTGTCCTTTGTGCTTGCAGCTGAAAGGCTCAGAGGCTGGCAGGTGTCTTTCCACTCCCTGCCCAGAGACAGCATGTATTACCTTAAGTAATACATGAGGAGAGAACCAGGTTGTGCCAGTCAACTCTTCCTCCTTGCGGCAAAGGGGACCTATAGTCAGTAAACACTCACTCACCTGAGCAGCTGCCTGGAGTAAACAGGAAGAGACTGAGTAGGGTAGCTTCTCCTGGGTAGACACAAATGGATGTCCATTGGCTCCAGATAGAGCACTGAAAACGATAATGATGATGATGACGAAGATGACGACGACGACAAC
>LR749587.1:2393988-2413661 GCA_902729485.2 Mus minutoides
GTCCTCTCCCCACTTTTCTCTCTCTTCTTGCCCTTCCTCATTCCTCCTTCTACATTCAATAGCCTGGTGGCTCACTTATGGCAAATGCCTTTTACCTAAACCAAAGAAATTTTCGTTGCTTCTCTCAATTCCCATGAGTTGTGATTTATGTGAAGTGAAAAGACTTCCATAGCAGCACTGGGTGTTTGGAAACCCTAAATCACAGGAGCAGACACACACTCACCCCACCCCCAAGTACACACACACACACACACACACCAGTCACACAGTGGGGAGAAGAGGAGCAGAGGGGAAGAGGAAGAGGGAGAAGGAAAGACTTGCACATATGTCACTTGACCTATGAACAGCATGTTGTCTGTTACAAGGTATTTTCATAGTGGCAGCTGCACCCATACTCCATCTTCCCACAGAGAGGAGTAGGCCAGTGTTAATCTCATTTATTTTTATCTTCAAATATATATATATATATACATATAGACATCTATCTATCTATCTATCTATCTATCTATCTATCTATCTATCTATCTATCTATCTATCTATCTATCGTGTGTGTGTGTGTGTGTGTGTGTGTGTGTGTGTGTGTGTGTGTGTGTGTGTATGTGAGCCACATGCATCTAAGCCTGTAGAGGTCAGAAGAGGCATCAGATCCCTTGGGACTGGAGTTACAGATGGTCACGGACTACCATGGGTACTGGGAACTGAACCTGGATCTTCTGCAAGAACAAGTGTTTTTAGCCATTGGGTCATCTCTCCAGCCACAATGCCATTTTTGAGTTAAGAAAAAGACCTCAGAGAAGCAGGAGGAGCCAGCTTAAGCATTTCCAGGTGGGTGCTCCTCTGTCTGCAGGAAACCAGGCCAAGGGCTACAGTGACAAGCAGCCATGGAGCCCAGCCTTCCTTCCTGCTGTGTAGACAGCAAGACTTCTGGCTCGGCCATGCACCTGTGCATTCCAGTAGGCAGGGTGAGGAGTTATTGGGAATTTGGAGGAAAGACCAAGGTTCACTCCGAGATGAGCAACTGTCCAGCCACAGGCTTGACTGATTAGATGAGCTCACGCCCTTCACACACACAGACACTGGGTTGTAGGTGCTAGTGGTCTCTTCACTGGTATTTTCCGATATGGCTAGGTAGGGTTCCCAGCCAAGCTGAGAGGCAAATCTATCCCACACCCAAGACCTGAGAATAGACTTTAGTGATCAGGGCAAGGCATACTTAGTCATTGCTGATTTTCATTAAGTATTGTCAAGTGAAGCCTCTGTGTCTCCTGTATTATATACTAGACACAAGGAATTAGTTTATTGATACCAGGAGTCAAAGGTCATCTAAATTTAGTGTTGTCTGGTGTCCCAAACATATAAGAACTGAGTCGGCAGGATGCTGGCTGGCTGTAGACTGGCTGAGGTCATCCATGATGCTAATTTCTAGGGTTCCATTATTTTATGAGGCCTCCTATCAGACTGCAGGAACTCAAAACCTACAGGATTGTAAACCTGGGTGAGGACCTCCATCTGGAGCCATTTATTTATGTGGTCCAACTGGAAAGCATACAGTCACTAGGCTGCAGGCTGCAGGCTCCTCAGTCAACATTAGGAGCAGGGGATTGGCTGAAGAAGGCCTATTTCAACATAATACAATTTTCCATGCAGTGTGTGTTTGCACAGATAAATAACTGCCAGAGAACTGGGTGGGAAAGCCTCGGACTTTTCCTTCTGAAGACTTGCTCGTAGCAGATTTTCAAATTATCTTAAGCGTTACCCCATCTCAATGGATAGTTTTCTGATTTTTCTTTACAGACACTTTTATTATTAACATGCATGACTAATATTCACATAACCCAGACATAACTAGAGCCCCTGGATTTGTGGGGGCAAGGACAGTTGACCTCAGAAGTTGGTCTGCAGGAATTTGGAGTCATGAAAGGTCAGTCAGATGACCCTGAGAGAACGGAAGCCTATGTGGGAGTGTCCTCAGTTCTGTCAGATGTGGAGAATAGGCTTTAATAAACAGGTTCTTGCTTTTACCAGTTGGTGCTCCATTTTATTTTTACCAGTCAGTGCTTCTTAAGTTCAGCTCACGTGCTTGAAACCTTTGCTGTTCAGACTCCAGCTACGCTGTTGGCTCAACTCTCAGACTCTTTCCTCAGATGAATGGATGGACACAGCCCCTCCTGAGTGACCCTTGAGTTCTCAATACTTGTCTGCCAAGGACTGGGGCCAGCATCTGCACCTGTCTCCGGGACACAGATAGGATAAGAACACAAGGCACTCCGGTGGTTCAATTTGAACAAAAGAGGGCTGAGACCTCTAGAAACCATGTCCTTTGTTAAGCACAGTTAGATTTGATGCTGTGCACAAGGAGCACCTTGTAAACAGGCACGCCATTTCTTTTATTTTTATTTTTCACTCTGGTGAAGGGTGGCTCTGAGAGCTGAGACACTCAGAAATCTCCCTTCCTGTTGTTTTTCTCACACACAGTACCTAGTGCATGCACAGGTGAGAAATATCCGTCCTTGTAAAGGTTTGATGCTGCCCATAGGAAACAAGTGCAGATCAGAGCTCCCTCCCCCATGAAAAGCCTTACTATGAATGCCAGAGGAAATGACATGATCAAAAATATGAAATGGCTTGACACTGGGCAAACAGTAGGGTGACAAAGACTTATTAGTTATCACTGAAAAAACTAGAGGCATCAGAGCAATGTTTGAGGACTGAAGGGCTTTCTGCTTGGTGGGAGGAGATTCAGTGAGTGGTTCCTCCTGTCTCTGACCCTGGGTGAGTCACTGATCCTCGTTACCTTAGACTAGGGATGGACGGACGCAGGGCTGTACTCAGACTTGAGCGGGCTTGGGCTCTCTCTCAGCACTGCCATCTTTGCTTCTTTTTGGAGTAGAACCTCGCTCTCCAGTTGCTGGGGCTTTGGCCACTTGCACTATGCAGCTCACTGTCGGGCAGAGAGGAGTGCAGTGTCTCCCTGTGTCCCACATGAATCCGAGAAGCTCCAGAGAGGCTCCCTGGAAGTTGACCCTGAACTGTGTGTCAAGGAGGAGAAAGCTTTACGATTGCTCTGCACCTGTTCCCTGTGCACATCCTGGGGCTTTGTGTGGGGAGTTGACACAATGGAGGTGTCAGTCCTGGCACAGTCACCCAGAGAAGAGCTCCTCAGTGGTTAAGAAGACAGAACCGTTTGGTGGTCCAGTGTTTGAAGAGATCTCAGGGGTCCAGATTAATTGAGACTGCCGGTCCTCCTACAGGATCGACCTTCTCCTCAGCTTCTTTCAGCCTTCCCTAATTCAACAACAGGGGTCAGCTGCCTCTGTCCATTGGTTGGGTGCAAATATCTGCATATGACTCTTTCAGCTGCTTGTTGGGTCTTTCGAAGGGCAGTCATGGTAGGTCTCTTTTTGTGAGCTCTCTATAGCCTCCATAATAGTGTCAGGCCTTGGGACCTCCCCTTGAGCTGGATCCCACTTTGGGCCTGTCACTGGACCTTCTTTTCCTCAGGCTTCTCTCCATTTTGATCCCTGTAATTCTTTCAGACAGGAACAATTATGGGTCAAAGAGGTGACTATGGGATGGCAACCCCATCCCTCACTTGATGTCCTGTCTTCCTGCTGGAGGTGGGCTCTATAAGTTCCCTCTCCCTACTGTTAGGCGTTTCATCTAAGGTCCCTCCTTTTGAGTCTTAGGAGTCTCTCACCTCCCATACAGCATTCACCAGCTGATATGAGGCCCCCAACACACATACAGTAGAGGACTTCCAGGCCTGTGTTCATTCATAGATGATGGACCTTACCCTCAAGAGGCTGGAGATCCCAGGGAGTTTAGAGGTCAGGTGGGGTTGGAGGTGGGGTCATCCATGTGGAGATGGGGTGGGATGGAGAGGAGGTGTGGGATTTGGAATAGTCAGAGGGTGGATGGGGGTCGGGGAATGAAATATGGAGTGTAAAAAATAAATTAAAAATAAAATAGAATTAAAAAGAAAAAAAGAAGTCAGAACCACAGACAAAAGGGAAGGACTTCCATTTGCTTTACATAGGACTGAGCATCCTGCACCCAGGCAAGCTGAGAGTTAAAAACTGGAGGTGCACTAGCACACTATTTGTAAGGACGACACGTCTCCAGCCTTTGGGGTTTTGAATCCTGAGAGAAGAGACAGACGTGAAAAATCACTGAACTATGTGTACAGTCTTGTTTTGAAAATCTTCTGTGAGCAAAACTGAGCAAGGAAGAGAGCTATGAGAAACTCGTGTGCAGCCAGAGTCCTGCTGGCTGGGGAAGCATTGCTATTGCTCCAGGTTAGAAAGAACAAGTGGGACGGGGGAGGAGGGTGGTACAGGGAGGCAGTCCACATAAACAAACAAACAAACAAACAAACAAATTCATCTTACAGATGGGCACACAATTCCAACCCACTTTCCTCATGAGCCTACCATAGTTGGTGGGAGGGCAGAGATATAGGAGCCAGCCCAGGATATGACTCCTTTATCCTTCTGGAATGAAACTATTTTGAAGATGTGACCTTCAAGGTAGCTATAGGAGGGGCTGAGAGAGGATAGTCTTGGGGCTTGGTTACAAGGCGTCATGGAACTGGGGTGTCACTACTGTCTTGTCTGGTCATGTGGAGTCATATGGCTCTAGTACTATGGCATGCAGTATGTTGTCTTTCTGTGTTCCCAGTGATGGTGCTGACGGATTAATACATGCGGCAAACATATTGCATCATCTCTACAGGGGATTTCAGTTTAGGGAAAGCCTCAGTGGAACAAGCGAGCTGGATAGATAGGTAACATGGTGACATTCTGGTCATGGTCATGATGCTTGTGGCTGAATAATGGAAGGCTAAGGATAGATGAAGGTGGCCATAGAGCTATGTGGAACACATGTCACGGGCACTTTGTACCTTCCCGTGGACAGTAATTAGTAACAGAGGAGTGAAAGTCAAAGAAGGTACAGCTGGTTTAACTCACAGATAGACTGAACAGCAGCATCTGAAGGTACACACTGGCACAGAGAGGCTTTTAGGAGCCTCTCACAAAAGATCTTATGGACAAGGGCATTTATAGGCAGATATCATGGAGGGAGATAAGTGGACAACTTCAAATATTT
Source organism: Mus minutoides (assembly GCA_902729485.2). Taxonomy (NCBI): domain Eukaryota; kingdom Metazoa; phylum Chordata; class Mammalia; order Rodentia; family Muridae; genus Mus; species Mus minutoides. The sequence goes on from LR749587.1 coordinate 2,399,096, forward strand.
TCATTTCTGATTCAACAGATCAGATGTTGGAACATGAAAGAAAGGATCACTAAAGAACAGAGGGATAGCTGCTAAAAGGTGAATCCTAGTCCCATATTCCTAAAAGAACTCATTTTAATCACCATTATCACTACCGTCATCGTCTTCATCACAATCATGACTATCACCGTTGTTATTGCTTCTGGCGCCATGATCATGACTTTGTCCATTACCATCAGCACCATCAGCACCACCATCATCCCACCAGTATCATCATTCCCATCACTGCCATTGCTGTTACCAACATCATCACCATCATTGTCATCATCTACACCAGCAGCAGCATCACCACCACCACCACATTATTATCACCACCATCATCATCTGCACTGCCATGAGCATCACTATAGGACAAAGGTATTCAGAAGGCTGGTGATAATTAGAAGCAGATGGTCCAGCCCATACTTCCTCTTCATGGGCAGGTGTGGTCCTCCCAGAATCCACTTCTGCATTCTCTTTCTTGACATTTCATCCTTTTCATTGGACAAATCCAAGCCTTGTCGGTGGTCAACATCTAAAGGTCTTTGTAGCTTGGGTCTTGCATTTAAATTCAAAACTAGCATTTGCAATAGTCAATTAGAAAACCCAGCTTGGAAATATCCAATTACCACCTCTGGTATCTATCCAGCACTCGATGGAAGCTTTGTTCAACCCTGTGATTTTCTTTCCAGAAAATAGAGTCCCCACATAGACCCCTTAAGTCAATGAACATGTCCTGGGCCTCTTTTCTTCAAAGTCTCTACCATGTCATTATTCTTTCCCGTAACCATGCCGATAACTTATTCTAGCTAATATTACTTTAAAGCTGGCCTTCCAAATTGCCTCGTCTACTGATGCAATACTTGATCTTGCCAACATGATTTCTACAGAACAGCCAGATGACCTTTTAAAAATGCAATTGGACAGTCCTGATCATGCTACCCTGGTCTCAGCATCCTTCCCATTTCTTCTCAGTGAAATCCCAGTTGGACTCTGACTCAGTTAGCAACTCTTCTCTATTTTCCTCTTGAAGAAGTTAACTTTGGGCTGACCATACATCTCACTGGTGATCTGGGCTTCTTCTTACCTGCTATTGTCAGTGCCTGCTGTTTTAACTGTTCATGCCCCCAACATGCCTTGCTTCACTTTCCTGAAGGACTCTGTTATCTTTAGAAGCTGTGTCCGACCTTCCAGATGAATGTGGACCCCTGGACTACCCTTGCCTAGAAGTCTTTACTAAAAGTGATTGTGATGATCAGCGATAGGTACATGCATAGTTGAAATATTTCTATGGCTGGAAACTCAGTAAGGATGTGGATACCTCGTGATCTTTGTTACTACTAAATCCATCATTTTAAACATTGTGGCTAAGAGGCAGGAAGGATAGCTCAGTGGGTAGGAGCAGTTGCTGTGCTAGCAATAGAACTTGAGTTAGAGGGTTTTTTTGTCTTAATAAGTATATTTAATCTTATTTAAATGTTATGCAACAAATATATGTGCCAAAACATTATATAGCATTGCCACACATAATATGTCTTATATATTCATCTATCAGTTAATTTTTTTTCCAAAATATAGGCACTTACAGATATAAAGTAGAAGTAAAAATTGTAAGAGGGTAACTAAGCAATTTTTTATTGGATTTGAAGCCTGCTTCATGAGATGAAACCCATACCTGGAAAGGATAATGAGGCCAAAAATGTGTGACTAACTAGGTCACGAGTCCTATAGAAAACCCTATTGCTACCATTCTGCTAAATAGACAGAGTTAATACAACCTAGATAAGTGAAGTCTTCACTGTTCATCAAAGAAACTTCTTCTTATTACCCCTGGCTGCATGTACCAGTAATGTCAGCACCGGGAGCAGAGGCAGATGTCTCTGAGGAGCTCTTTGGATAGCTAACCTAACTGAAAAGAAGGGTTTCAGTTCAACAGGAGACCCTGTCTGAAGGGAACAAGGTATGGAATGGAAGAGGAAAACATCTGATGTCCTTTTGCATATACATGTGCAAGTGTGTGTGTGTGTGTGTGTGTGTGTGTGTGTGTGATGTGACAAGATATATGGTGGAAAGAAGCCACATGCAATTAAAGCTGACAAGGTCTTAGAATTTTCTCTGAAGTGTTAAAAACTCGATTTAAGGATTAGCTAAAAGAGAAGGAAGATGAAAAGGGACATAGGATGGTAAAATACATGTAACTGATGTAAAAGAATCCAAGAGAATAATTGAACCATCAACAACATGTTGAGAACAGATGCAAAATAGAAAATCCAATTTCTCAGGAACTGTATCCAGCACAGGTAGGTGTATGAGCACTTAAGTGTGTGATTTCTTCAAATGGGAGAGTGCAGGTGAAGAGTGAAATGCAGGAAAATACTCAAGTCTGTCAACAACAACGGAACCTGCCAGAGCCAAACCAGTGTTAAAGTGAGCAAAGTGGGGTTTAGGGCAAGACAATACATTAGAGATGCAAAGACACAGGTTTAATGATGGCAAAAGTGTCATGCTTACAGAGGACAGCGCAGCATCATAGAGCCTGAGAATGCTACGAGCAGAGAGAGCATCACTCCGAGATGCACCACAGAGGGAAGTGTAACAGAATCATTTCAGTAACAGCCATGTCCATCCTAGTGGGAACGGGGACCAGACTATAGACAACTCCAACCAAAGAAAGCAGTGTGGGCCAACGTTGTCTATAGACACTGTCTCTGACAGCTGCATAGCCATTGTTCCTGAGGATGTGTGGGCCATTTGCCAGACCTCCCTTTAGCTGGAATAAAAACCAATTATGAACTCTTTAGTGAACTGGGGGACTTTGAGTAGATTTTTAACCAGTCAAATCAAGGAAGCATTCAGTAGTAAGAACATGAATATAGCATTCCAAATACCTGAAAATTAAAATTAATTTAAAATAACAAATTTTCATAAATGAAACATATATATATTGACCCGAATAATAATAATAAAAATGAAATATATACATGTTTATAGGAGCTCTGTCTGTATGAAGAAAGGAATCCATGTCTCATAGATGCACATCTTTATCTAGTTACAAAATAGCCACCAATTGGAAATAACTGTAAATTATTGTTGGTTACTCCAGTAACATTTATGCCATTATTGTATCAGTGAGCATGTCTTGCCACTGATTTCATCTTCCTTCTCTTTTAGCTAATCCTTAAATCGAGTTTTTAACACTTCAGAGAAAATTCTAAGACTGTAGCTTGCAGGTTTCACATCTGCGTCAGAGTGATGGTTACTTTTCTCTCCTCGTAGCACATATAGCATCTTCTAGAACTTACAGAAATAGCCAGTGGTGATGCTGCTACAAGGTCAGCACCTATTTGATTTCTTCATGTTCTGTGACGCAAGAGTGTGGTGTTTGCAGCAATCAGGTCTTACTATCAAGTTCTGGAGGGTAATTGAGATCAATGACAATAGTCTGTAATGTTTAGGGCCCATACTGAGAATATATATATATATATATATATATATATATATATATATATATATAGAGAGAGAGAGAGAGAGAGAGAGAGAGAGAGAGACAGACAGACAGACAGACAGACACAGAGACAGTGAGCATGAAGCTGGGCTTTTAGGGAAGGATGGGGTGATGGATTGGATCTGGAGGCAATTGGAGGAGAGAGAGTAAAGATAGTCAAAATATGCAGTATGAAATTCTCAAAGAATGAACACAAATACATAAATAAAAGGTAGCACATTTGAAGTATACTCAAATATGAGTAAAATGAAGACCTAGATTATCAGCTGCTAACAGAGTAGGTGAGGTCTTTATAAGAAACAAGTTAACAGAAGAAATCACAGAAAATTTATAAAGGATTTGCCTCAAAACACTTCAGCTTCTAAAGACTGAGAAAAAATTAAAAATCTACTCATACCGTAGAAATCTTTGATTTAAATATCATTCACCCATACTTCACTGATAGAAACGGGAGGTGATGTGATTCAGAGATGTGAGCGTGGTGTAGGTAGGTCATAACTCAGAAATGCCGGCACAGATATGAGATGATACAATCCATCTGTCAGGAAGATACTTGGGTACCCAAGACCTGATGACCCCCATGGCCTTGGGAGCAAACACAGTTTCCTCTGAGCTCCCCCATCCCCTCCTCTGCTGTGAGGAGCCGGAGTTCTCATGCATTAGGTTCTATGTGTACAATTGATTGCCCTGTGCAGAAAAAACGCCTCTCAGAAATGCTGTTCTGCCGAGTAACACAAGCAATTCCCAGGGTTCAAAATCCCAAAATTTGTTACTCCAGACAGAGATTAGAAAACAAAATATTGTGAAATTAAGTTGAAGCCTCAGAAGGTTTCAGCACCACCAGGGCCATTCTGGAAATCTCATTCATTGTCACAAAACTCCATTTTCAACAGGATCTAGACAAGGGCTAATGGCAAGTAAAAACTCCAGTTATCTCTGACTTGAACTAAATAGAATCTCCCAGACAGTGAGCCCCTGGGAGGTATTTGTGAAATATTTGAGAATCTTTCATGCTGGGCCTGATAGCTCCATGGAGTAGATACTTCACAGAATGCTGCTTTATTTTTGTGGATTGAGCAGAGAGTGGCTTTCATGGGTTTAAGCATGTAGCACAGGTGCCCAACCCTGGCCCAGCCCAACCATGGACATTTATCAAAGCTGGGTGACCTATGAGACAAGTATGAAGTGTCCGTGGGATGAAGGGAAATGTGAAGTGGCTTCTGTAGTCCCATCTCCCAGTATTCATGGCCTCCAGTACTCTCCTGTCTTTGCATATGCAGTTCTCTCAACAAGTAGAGATTGGCAAGGTGAAGGATAACTGTTCCTTGATGTGCTACAGGTCTCCATCTTGTCAGCGGACCTCAGAACTTCTCTTTACTTGTCTGACTGTAGAAATTGTGGTGAACCCTGTTCGTATAGGTGGCGAGTATGGATGGCTTCTAAGCTATCAGGTGGCTCCCAGATTACAGTTAGAAGCTACATGCTTGACTGAGTCACAGCACACATATTCTGCCCATGTCCTGAGGGGATTGCAAGCAGGTCCCTCATCATCCAGGCATCCAGATGAGAGTCTCGCTGTGTCTGACACATTGACTGCAGCCTTTTGAAACCTTGAGCTGAGCACTGAGTTCAAATGCAGTCACCTAAGCTGGTAAGTGTGTGTGTGTGTGTGTGTGTGTGTGTGTGTGTGTGTGTGTGCTAAGTTTGCATACAGTAACAGATAGCTAATGCCAAGATAATGGCATCAAAGTATGGGGACCCAGGGGATGCAGAGCTGCCTGTCTCAGTGAGTGACATGAGGATTGGGCAGCAGGGGATGAGACCAAATGATGGACAGGATCAGAGTGTGAAGAGACACTTGCCTCAGACTGGACATGTAGCTCAGTTGGTAGAGAGCTTGCCTACCATGTTTGAGATCTTGGCTTTGATCCCCAGCATGACATACATCAGGCATGGTGGTGTAAACATGTAGTCTGAGCCATTAGTGGCTAGAGACAGGAGAATCAGAGGTTCAAGGTCATTCTTGCTTACATCGTGATTTCAAGGCCACCCTGGGAATACATGAGACACTGTCCAGACTTTTAAACAAGGAATTAAAAGAGTAACCCTTGTCTATATTCTACTCAGAATGATACCTCAAGCCAGGCCAGTTTGGGTAGTACGTACCCAGGATGTAGGTGAGAGGGACCCGACGAGGCAAGAGAAACCAAGTTACTGGGTGGAAGGAGATACTGGGGTTTTGATTCACTTGCAGCCCCAGAAACCATCTGCATTCATTGCCTACAAAAATGGGCCTTGCTATAGAAAAGCCAAGCAAGGTTGAGTATTGGTGATCTGCTGTCAAGAAGACCTGTGCAATAGAATGTCTCAGCAAGGGCAAGTTGCTGTTTGGTGACACTCTGGGCTTGGGGGTGGGTAGGAAGAAGGCAATGAATGGTGAGCCTGGATTCTTGACTGATCCCCTAAAGGTCCGTGCTTGTCACTGCTACTGTGAATTGATTTAGAGAGAGGAATCAGGGACTCTCTACTGGTTATCCCATTGGAGACAGTAGCCAAGCAGACCTACCATCATTTGATAGATGGTAGAGTCTGGTGTGTGCTATGAACCCAACTTAAGTGTGGGCTATGGCAGAACAGAGCTTCTACTCAAGGCTAGGGAGGCCAGTTAAAGAGGGAGTCACCATGTAGGAGTGGACGATAGCCCTGAGCTCTCCAAATGTCCAGGAATAAGGTGGACTCTCCTCATCCACAAGCCCGAGTTGGAAGTAGAGACATCTCATGTGTACTGAACATAAAATTCTTGGTCCTTGTTCTGTGTGGGGGAAAGGGTAACCTCCACGGACCATCACCTCTGGATCCAGGTATAAACATCATGAGCTCTTCTCCACCATGAGTCTGCTCCTGACATTAGATTAGGAAAGTCCATAAGAATCTAGAGGCTCACAGAGTGCTAGAGGTGAGAATGCTTCTCCAAGGCAGGGGGAGGAAAGTGAAAACGATGACGGGTCCTCTCGCCAAGGGCTTTGCATACGCTTAAATGCAAGGAGACATGCACCTTTAAATCCAGATCCTCAAATCCATCACAGACTGTCAAAGTGCCTCTGTGTTCAAAGTCTGTTCCCATCAGATGCTGCTGAAAATAGCCCCGTGCTGACCAGTCGCAGCTCTTATATAAGATTTAGTGCTGTCTTTAGCCCACACCTGTCAGGAATGCGATGTGACAGGCTGGGTTGGAGCAGCTCTGGATGATGGATTTCTAGTGAGATGAGAGGTGACTCAGTGAGCACACGGAGACACACCCTGGCAGGCAAGCTTAACTCTCGGGATGTTGGTGGTACAGATGAGGCTCCTGCGGTTCCCCTTGGATGTCTTCAAGGGTCTGCATGTGCTGTCGTAGCCTTGGCGGCCTTTGCAATGGGCCAGCAGCAAGAATTACAGGCTCAGAGACCTGCATCAGAGCAAGTTCTAAGCCACACATAGGTACCTAGGCCATTTTCTGTACTGAACCATGCCACACCCACAGGATGATACAGTCTTCTCACACCATGAGAATGGCCAGGGCCAGAGCATATGGAGACTCATTCCCCTCACCAACCAGGCGAAATCCAGAATCCTCTCTGACTCAGAGAACTCAGAAGCCAAGGCGGGCCGCAGACCAAGCCCTTTTTGGTATTTCTGATCCCTTTCAAGGCCTCATCTCTGCCCACCCTCACCTGGGAGTTCTTACCTAGGAATCCTACCAGTCAAGTTCCAGCCCTGGCACCATGAAGACAGGTGGACAGGACCATTTCCAGGTCACATGGCAGACTCCAAAGCAAACAAGCCAGCCAGAGCTATCGCTCACAGCTGCAGGCATAAATCTTAGGCAATTCAGACACAGCCATTGTCTTGTCTGTAGGGGATACAGTGTGCACTGGATATCTCTATCTCTAGATATATAGATAGATATAGGTAACTGTAACAGCCACAAGCAAAGAGAGAATCTATGCATCCTCGCTTGCTGTCTGTCTGCTTAGTATTCAGCTATCTCTCTCTGCTCATTTCTTATAATACCCAGGGCCCAAAACTAGGAAATGCATATCTATATCTATATATCTATATCTATACCTATACCTGTACCTATACCTAGAGATAGAGATATATCGATTTGGATATATATATATATATATATATATATATATATATATATATATATATATATATATAAAATCTTAAATTATAATATATCACTTTACCCCTTATCTTTTCTCTCTCTAGTCACTCCCACTGTCAAATTGATAGCATATTTTTCCTTAAACACACATACACAAATATACAGGGTACAAATATGTAAATGTCAACATGCCATTACCTAGTATTACCTGACAGGAACCTCGGTGAAAGAACTGCCTAGCTCAGTTTGCCTATCAGCAGGCTTACAGGAGATTTGACTTGATTGTTAATTGACCCAGCGCACTGTAGACAGCACTATTTCCTAGTGTGGGGCCCTGGGCATTGTAAGAGATCAGCAGGGAGAGCCAGCCGAGTACTAGGCAGACAGACAGCATGCATGGCTGCATTTATTCTCTCTTTGCTCGTGGCGGTGGATACGGCATGACTAACTGCTTGAGTTCTTCCTGCTTTGACGTACCTGAAGTGATGGACCCTAACCTGGAATTGTAAGTCAAATAAACCCTATCTTTCATAAGTGGCTTTTGGTCAGCAACTTATCACAGCGGCCAGAAAGCCACCTGGAGCATGATCTGTGTGTGGCCCTCAGAGAAAGCCTGACAGCTCAGGTAATGCCAGGTCTTGGTATCTCATGCTTTATCTGAAGCACGATCAACTTTACAAATTAGGTGCCCTATGGATTAGCAATAATTGATGATAAAGTGAACAGTGTCCTTCATCAAAGTCATCTTAGTTTCCTGTCTTCCACACACGTCTCCCACCTCTTGTGTTAAAAGTAAGTGCTCAGCCCATACTACATGTGACGCTTGCAGTTTTAACTGTGCTTGAAAGACAGTGTGCATTTCTTTTTCTTCGTGATGTTGTGATAGGAGATTCTGTCTTATCTAGATTTCACTGGCCATAACCTGTAGCCTTTAACCCTTTCCTTATTCAGGCAGAAACTCTGACCCTTTCACCTGCAGGATGCCCTCAACGGCTTCCCATCAAGGAACATCAGGAGCAACAAATGGGATATTTGGCTTGTGTACCCTGGTGAGCGGCAACCCCTCTCTTCAGTTATGGAACAGGACTATGGGGCTTTATCACGTGACCCAGAACAGTGCAGAATTTTTAATGTGTGCATTATTCATTTTGGAATCTTTCATTTCATAGCTCCAAACCAGACACAGGTGATGTGCAGGTAACCCAACCCCCAGAAAGCACCTGTGCTGGGAAGGAGCTGGCAGCCGCTCTGTGCGTTAGAATGTCTCCACCACTCTGAGCTGGCTCAGTGCTTCTTTCTCCCCTGACAACCAGCCTCACTCCAGACAAGATCATCTCGCAGGCTGCAGCATGCTAATTATGAGCTTTTCTTCTTCCTCTTCCTGGCCACATTCCCTAGATCCCTGAGTGGTCCCCTGAGTGGACCTCTTAGATCTGGTTATGTACTGAGAGACCCTGAAAACTGTTGACATCTCTGAACCTTCATTTGCTCACCAAAGGTGGTGGTTTCAGGATTGTATAGTGTGGTTAGGATGCCATAGCAGTAATTCTGTGAGTCATGTCTATAATCTGTCCTGTCCATTCCCTTTCTTTGTGCTCATTCCTGCTTCAGGACATGGCTCCCCCCTCCCCCGAGCTCTATCAACACTCAGGATTCTCAGGAGGCAGAGGAAGATGCCTCCCTTGGCATCCTACTCTCACAGGCTTTCCCCTTACAAGCCCGGGCTCTCCATCTCCCGCTCCCAGACACTTTGCTGCTTTATTTATTACGAGCATCTGCAGTGGTTCATCTTGATTGTCAACCAGAAAGGGATGTACAATCACCATGGAAACAAATCTCTGTGCATGACTGTGAGACATTATCTAAATTGGGTTAAATGTTCCACCCTGTGGCCTGGGGGCTTGGACTGAATCAAAAAGAGAAAGTGAGCTGAGCACAGTCTTTTCTGTCTGTGTTTCCTGACCACCGACTCTGTGGGAGTGCTCTGTGGGGAGGCTCCTGACGCTGGGCCTTCCCTGCCGTTCCTGTGCCCTGGAACTCGGAGCCACAGCAAACCTTTTGTCCTTAAGTTGTCTTGACATGTGTTTTTGTCCCAGCAGCAGCTAAACAAAACAACACAACACAACAAAACAAAAACAAACAAAACTCCTGATCAAAGAAACCAACAGGAAGCCATCATAATACAGAAAATTCGTACTGACTGAGCTGTGTGGGGTTGGTCAGCCACCACTGTAGCAAATCTGAAGATCAAGCTGAGGTCCACAGAGCTGGTCTGTGGGGCAGATGTGGAAAAGTTTGGAACTTAAGGCTAGAAAGGTCTTTGGATTCTATAAGCAGAGATTCATGGAAGACAAAAATGATCAGAGGAATGTGAAGAGCAGAGACCTAACTCATGAAGCTTCAGAGAGGGCCAAGGACACCCTAAGGAACTGGACTAGGTAACTTGCAGGCTTCCTTCTGGACACAGACCTGGCTGCATTTTGTCCGTTCCCTGAGAATTAACTTTAAATTTAAACTAAATATAGTTCAAACCTGAATTTTAAAAGTAATTTACTAAGGTGTTTGGCCCAGGAATTTTCAAGAGGGGAGAGCATCCAGGCTGGGGTTCTCACTCACTGCTCTGTCCAAGGTTACAGAGGGCAACTGAAGAGCAGAAAGAGGCAGAAAATGCAATCTGATGAAGGAAAGAGTTCGGACAAGTTTAGAGTTGGAAAGCCAAGATGCTGGTTGCTAAAGGGAAACTTCTGTCTGCCCTGCTGCAGAGTCCTCACCTCCCAGAGGGGGAGACCTCTTCCTGATGAAACTTTGGAAGTTTCAAGAAATATAGGCTAGTTTGAAAGGGAGAAGCTTAAAAGGTGACTGTCCACGTAAGCTGGGATGCAGCCTCCCCTGGGGAGCTCTTCTGCCACCGATTTCATGCTGGCTGCATCCGCGGCTCTGACTGTCATAAAAAATTCTCTGACCAAAGCAATTGAAGGAAGAAAGGTTTTATTGTGGCTCTCCACAGTTCACCATGGAGGGGCGGGGAACCTGGTGACAGAGATGAGGCAGCTGGTCACAATGCTTCCACAGTAAAGCAGAGAATTGAATGCTGGTGCTCAGGTAGTTTTTGGGGGTTTTTTTGTTTTGTTTTGTTTTGTTTTTAAATAAAGCCTAGGACTCAGAATCATGGGGTGGTGCTACCTCTCTCGGGGCAGGCATTTCTCTGTAATTAACCTAAATTAAGTAATCCCTTCACAGCACGCTCCAGAGGCTTGTCATCTAAAGCTGGCAGCAGGGTTAGCCATTGCATGGTCACACCTCACTGACCATATTCCAGTGACACTTTTTCTTTTACAGTGCTTATCATTTTTGTGCCTCTTTATGTCAGTGTGTACCTGTGTCTATGTCTGTTTGCCTGTGTTTATGTATGTCTCTGTGTGTTCTCTGAATGTCTGTGTATGTGCCTCTGTGTGTCTATGTGTACCTATGTCTCTCTATGTGTGCACGAGCATGTTTCCGTGTGTTTGCATGCATTTACATGTGTGGGTGTGCATCTCTCTTTTTCATGCATGTGTCTAAGTGTGGCTGTATGTCTGGATGTACGTCTTTCTGTGTGTGCATATGCCTTTGTGTGTTTGTGTGCATGATAGTGTGTGTATGTACCTGTGACTCTGTGTGTCTATGTCCATGCATGTATGTTTGGATCTGTGTGTGTGTGTGTGTGTGTGTGTGTGTGTGTGTGTGTGTGTGTGCATATGTCTGTGTCTATGAGGTCATGTATATGCATGTGTCTCAGTGTATACATGTTTGTGCATGTTTGTATGTGTGTGTGTGTGTGTGTGTGAGTATGTGTGCATGCACATGTGCTCAAATGTGCCTTAGTGTGTGTATGTTCTTGAAGAAGAAAAAAAGACCTTGATCATACTTGACAAGTGGTCTTATCAATGAGCTCTACTTGAAGCCCACCCTCTTCTTTAACTTATCTGAAGATGCAAATACATAGTGTACAAGGGAAATGTATATATACATGTACATACACTATATACAAACATGTATAGTAAACTATAAACCCAGGGATACGTTTTTCTCAGAACCCATCATAAATACATTCCTAAGTCCACCTCTCTACCTACACTCACTTTGAAAGCGCACATACCTCATCTCTCCACTGTGACATCCACTCCCACCATCCTTGACTGTGACATCCTATACCACCTTGCACTGTGACTTCCCATAGCTTGTCACTCCCCAGCCCCCGCTGTGGCAGTAGGCTTCTCCTCCCTCTACTTTGCCATCGAAGCCTCACTTTTCCACATAATGACATCCATTCCTCTTCTCTTCGCCTTGACACCCAACTTCTACTGTGAGACCCAACCTTCCCTCTCCACATACTGACACCCTCCCCTCCTCTCTCTATGGGGACAGGCAATCTTGCCTCCCTTTTACACTCTAAGATCCAGATACCATAAGCAACTTGCCTTTCCCCATGTGCCGTAGACTTCACCACAGCAGTGGAGGTACCTGGCTCTTTGCTGTCTCACACATGCTTCACTTTCATCCTACCAGTGTCCTGCATCTTCCTTCCTGTGTCCTCTCTTCCAGGATGTAGTGTGTAGGCCTGGGGTACATTTAGTGTTTGTGCGGAGCCCCGTTCTGAGCAAAGTTTCCTTGATGGTGAGTTTCAGAGACTCCAAAGCCTTGCAGGCTAAGCATCGCCTGGAGAAGGCAGGCACCAGCGTGAAGCTTGTAGAAAGCAGGTGTGGCTGGCTACAGTGGGAAGACTAGGCCTTACAGTGAGGTCTCCCTAGCAAGATGGAGGCCATACCACCATGCTCCCCACACATGTGTTCCCAACCAGCCTGCCTTGTCCTGGCCCCTGGGGATTGTCTTACATCTGCCACTTCCCTCTGTCAACATGAAAGTTCTAATAAGGCAAAGCTCTTTATTCTGCTCTGATTTTTATTAAATTCATCTCTTGTGATTTATTGATTTTCTTAAAAGAAAAGTAAATCCATTTCTCATTTTTTTTCCCTCAGCTTATTACCAGACACTTGGGTCTGGGACACAGGAGCCAGAATTCCGTTAAAAGTGCTCAAAAAATGTTTCCCAAATCCAGATCAATAAAAATACATGACACACTGTTTAATGTTACAAAGAACAAATGTAAAAGTTACATCAAAACCCACTGCCTGACTGGCCAGGTAGAGCAGCTCTGATGGGCTCCAGTATATATATATATATATATATATATATATATATATATATATATATATATATATATATATATATGTCAGGGGCTCTGAGTGGGAGATGGCAGGGAAACAGGAAAGTCCAGGGTCAGTTCTGGACCTGGGCAAGGGGTCAGTTGAGCAGAATAAGGAGCAGCAAACATTAGATGGACCTGGAATATCAGCAACAGACAGAGGGAAGAATTTGCTCCAGTTTTTGGAGGGTGGCCCATTCCGACATCTGGGCTGCTCTCTACAGCCCAGACTCACCAGATAAAATCTTCCTCTGTCCCATATCCAGAAGGTCCAGCTTCTCTAGGATCAACCTCCCTGGGCCTGAGTTCCCCATGTCTTTCCTTCCCGTGAGTGACCTCATTAGACCTGGCTTCCCCAAGCTGGAACACCAGAGGTCTGATCTTTCCTAGGTAGGACTTTCCCAGTTCTGGCTTCCCCAGGTCTAACTCAATGCTGTGCCCCCATTTCTCCAGGACTGACCTCAGTGTCCCAAGGTCCTGAGTGGCCATTCTTCTCAGGAGGAGTGTTTCATGGGAAAGACTCCATTCTGGCTTAAGCATCTTCTTAGAAGGAGAGACTCAGAGTCCCAGATCTTTCCTGGTTTATGCTTGTGGGTATCATTAGTTCCTTGAGACCTAAGGTGTGAGACCCCAAAGTGTTTCGCCCTGAAATGTACAGCCCCTAAATGCTCCCCCAAAGCCTGTTTCCTGATCTCTAAGAATACAGCCAGTGAGAAGCTCTTTGTTAGCAAGATGACCCAGCTTGCCTGTCTGTGTCAGAGACCCAGAGATAACTCCAAGGACAGCTCACTCCCTCTCTTTGTTCCTTCAGCTACCCCACCCCACCCCCCTGCCCAGACAAGAGCTGTAATCTAACACCTCCCAACTCCTCCCAACTCCTCCCAACTTTTCACTTTTTCCTTAAAAGCCCCATACTGTTGTGGCTCTGGTCAAACTCCCCAGAAAGGAGCTCGTCCTCAGCTGGCTGATAATAAAAGTCCTCTTGCAGTTTGCATCAAGACCGTTTCTCGGTGATTTGAGGTGTCGCCTTTCCGGAGTCAGAATGTGAGGGAGTCCTTGCATTTCTAAGTCTTTCAAAGGCACCATGAAGCTCAAGCCAGCACAGGACCCTAGCAAGGTTGAGTATAAACCTGGGTTTGCATATTTCTAGACCTAAAAACAAGATACACAGAGGAGGAGGATGCTACCTTCTGTACTCATTTACAGGCGCGAGTGTCCAGTCTTGACATCGTGGCAAGATATTGTCATCTACGGAGTTCATAGTTGAGAACCATGTAATCTAGTCACAAAGTAATTTAAAAAACAAAAAACAAAAAAAAACAAAAACAAAACCACAGACCAGAATTTAAGTAGGTTTATCAATTCATATTAGACCACTTTTGTGTCTCTTCTGGGAAGCATGGGTCCTGTGGCCTACAGGTTAGAAAGCCCTGGCAGAACATCCCAAATGCTTAGAGGCTGAATAGGTACCACAAAGCAGATATTTCGTTGGCCACTGGAGGACACACGGGGAAGATCTGAACAGAAAAGTAGAATATTGGAAACTAAACTGACTAGTCTAAAGAGGGAATTGAAAATGTGGGGCTGGATGAAGCTCCCTGCAAGGACAGCATAGCGTCCTCCTTTTGTCAGAGCCTCTCACCAG
>LR749587.1:2413761-2436806 GCA_902729485.2 Mus minutoides
GGGGATCTGCACAAAACCAAAAGCACAATGACAGGCTGCAATGCAGAAGGGAAGAGGACTCACAGAAAAGGCTTCGAAGGGAGTGCAGGAGGAAAGACCCAAGCCGCACTGCAGGGACAAAGACAGGAGCTGACAGCAGGTGAAGTGCTCAGGGTTTGAGGGGTCAGACACAGGTTGGGAGAAAGAATGCGAAGCCTAAAGACAAAAATAGTTCAAGAAACGTTTGCTGAAAACTCACCGGGTTTGGGTAAAAAATGTGAAAACTAACACAATCAATTCATCAAGTCCCAGGGAGCGTGAGCACAAAGAAACACAGAACCAGACTCAGAGAAACTGCTTATGGGGAGATGCTCTGGGCAGGGAGTGGGTGGGGGGAGGGATGGGAGAGGAGGGTGGGGGAGGGGTGGGGGATGGGGGTCTTTGAAAGTTGCATTCAATGCTATGCTGTAGTCCCTACTGGGAGACAACACCGCAGGCAAGCTGCTTCTTCATTTGAAGCCACCAGGATGGGATAGAAGTGGTGCTGCACCTTTAAAAGCGCTAAGAAGGGAGAATTGTTACCTTGGAAATACATAGCCACAGGAAATACCTTTGGGAATAAAGATGAAACTGAACACTCTCAGCTGAAGGAAGCCCTGGTGTGTTGGTTGCTTTCTTCAGCTCCGGGATAAAATACCTGACAAACTTGAGGGAGGAGGGCTTGTTTGCATTCACAGTTTGAGGGTGTGGTCCACAGCAGCACGGTGGTGGGGCAGGGCATGGTGGTGGGTCCCATTCTCAGCCGCAGGAGCAGGGTCCTATTGCTGCTGGCTTGCACTTGGGCTGGAAGCAGAGAGGAGAAGGGTGGTTACCCGTCAATGTTTTCTGTTCTCATTTTATTAAGTCTGCGACTCTAGTCCATAGAATGGTGCCACACACTCTCACTCACCATCTCCCTGCCTCTGGCAACCCTCTCTGGAATGCTGTCACGGAGAGACCTAACGCCTGCTTTACTAGTTCCCTAGATGTTTCTTTACTTTTTAAATTAAATTTTATATTTATTTTTACTTAATCACTATACATCCCACTCACTGCCTGCCTCACAGTCACACTCTCCCACAATCCATCTCCCATCCTCCCTTCCCCTTCTCCTCTGAGCAGGTGATCTGCCCCTCAACTGGGTATCTCCCCACCCTGGCACTTCAAGTCTCTGTGAGGCTAGGTGCTTCCTCTCTCACTGAGGCCAGACAAGGCAGCCCAGCTAGAAGAGCATATCCCACAGACAGGCAACAGCTTTTGAGATAGCTCTGTTCCAGTTGTTTGGGACTCAAATGAAGACCAAGCTGCACATTTGCCACATAAGTGTGGGGAGACCTAGATCCAGCTCAGGTATGTTGTTGCCTGGTGGTTCATTCAGACTCTGAAAGCCCCAAGGGTCCAGGTTATTTGACTCTGTTGATCTTCCTCTGGAGTTCTTATCTCCTTCCAGACCTACAATCCTTCCTTCTATTCTTCCATAAGAGTTCCAAAGCTACATACATTGTTTGGCTGTGACCTTAGCTGTGACTCACTACACTGGGGACATGGAACCTGAAAAAGCCACTTCCTGTAGCCAGGCAGGAACCTTAGTGGAGCAATAGAGACACCAACATATCCACAAAACTTTTAACCCCAAATCTATCCTGTCTACAAGAAATGCAGGCAGCAGGGGAGGGAGCAAGACTGAGGGGATGGTCAACCAATAAGCCAGTCCAACTTGAGACCCATCCCATAGGCAAGCACCAATTGCTAACACTATTAATGATACTCTGTTATGCTTGCAGACAGGAGCAACTTGTCATCTGAGAGGCTCCACCCAACATCTCACCCAGACAGATAAACCTATACCCTAAATGTTTCTTAATCCAGTCACATTGGCAATCAGAATTAAGCACCACCTGAGAATTTGGGGTCTACAGAAATGCTCCAAGAGATTCTCAAGGGAGAGGTCTGAGGAGAGGGTCTGGGGTAGGAGACATGGGGCACTAAAATGAGAAAGAGAGAGGGAAAGGATGGCAGAAAGAGACACAGGGCATCCTCAGAAGAGAACACATGTTTAAGATCCTTCCTCATTTTACAGTCTTTGAAACATGCTTGATGCTGAAAGCAAAAACACCATGCCTTAGCATGGCATTGCCACGTGGGTGGCATAATAGGTAAGACAATGATCACAGGGGAACAGGCAGGGGACCCCTGAGGAGGCGAGTTTTCTGTGCTGAGCTTTGATCTGATGGCATCCTGTTTCTAATGTGACTAAGAAGCTAGGTGTGCTGCATCCTCTTGTTCTTAGAATTAATCTGTGCAAAGCAACACCCCAAGAATTGCTGACTGCAGAACACTAAAGTGTTCTAATAACCCCAAAGGAGGAAGGAGATGGAAAAATGAAGACTAGACAGAACAAACAGAAAAACAGGAAGAGGAGGAATTAAGTCCAAATGTATGAGATTAGAGCAGATACAGGTTTCTCTATATATATCATAAAATCTCTCTCTCTCTCTCTCTCTCTCTCTCTATATATATATATATATATATATATATATATATATATATATATATCATCATCATCAAAAAATCCTCATTGTTAAGGAATTGATGTAAATGTTACTCATAATGCCCTGAGGGAACTCACTTCAAATATAGTGTCATGGGCATATGAATTGAAAAAGAGAGAGAGAGAGAGAGAGAGAGAGAGAGAGAGAGAGAGAGAAGAAAGAGCCTGCCATTCTAAGTACTGATCACAGAAATTGGGCTTGTGCTACAAATATAAGATATGTGGACTTAATGTAGTATATATGAGAGTATTGATGAACAATAAGAGAATAAATTCACCAATGAGACACAGCAATTGCTTCAGCATCTGCTTCTAACAAAAGAGCTTCCAAATCCAGGGAGCAGAAGCTGCAAAAACCAGGAGGAAGGTGTGGATCCTTAACTCCAGTGGGAGATGCCACACTCCTGTTAGGAGGACTCTGGGCTGGCCCAGAAGTCTCATCAGGTCTTCTTTCCTATCTTAATGGAATTAAGCTAGAAATCAACAGCAGAGTTATAAACAGACGCCTGGAAACTCATTGACGGCTGGCCAAAGAGGAAGTCTTAAGGGAGTTTAGAAATATTTTTAACGGAGAGACAGTGAACAGAAAGTGTCTCAGAATTTGTGAGCTGTAGTTAAAATGAAGCCTGCGAGGAAATCTAAATCATCTAATGGTTTTGTTAGAAAAGATGAATGCTTTTTGGACAAATACTCTTAACTTCAGCTGAAAAACTGGAGGGTGAGGAGCTGACTAAACTCAAGGGAAAGTAAGAAAGATGACAGGGTGAGAGCAGAGGTGAGTAAGACAGAAACAATAACAGAAAAGTATACAGATAGTAAGATGGAAACAGTAACAGAAAAGTATCCAGATAGTAAGATGGAAACAGTAACAGAAAAGTATCCAGATAGTGAGTAAGATGGAGACAGTAACAGAAAAGTGTCCAGTCCCCAGGCTAGGTCTCTAAGATCAGCAGAATTAGTGCAGGGCTGGCAAAGGCAGCAGAGAAAGAAGCCATTATCACCTGGGAAACAAGGACTTGTTTTTCTGTTTAATAGAAGAAAAAGATAAGAAGAGAGCACCATATGTGTAAGTAAATTGTACTCCTCACAGAAGATGAACCACGTCCTTAAAAAAAGAGATTACCTAGAACTCACCCGAGATGAAAGAGAAAAACATCAGCAGCCACAGTGCTATCAAGGAAATGGGATCCGTAGTTAGGAGTATCCCCAAGAAGGAGACTCCCAAGCTGAAGGAACATTCCACCCTTATTTAAATCACCATTGGCATTGTAAAGACATTAAAAAAAGGAAAAACCTTTTGTTTCATTTTCTAAAGTAAATATTGCTTGGATAATTAATTAACTGGGTTGTGGTGAAGAAGCAGGAGTGGGGAAGGGGGGAGAGGAGAAAGAGGAAGTGAGAGGAAGGGGAGAGAGAGGAAGGGGGAGAGAGAGGTGGAGAGAGAGTGAATGGATAAGGGAGAATGGGGGGGATAGGAAGGAAGGGAAGGAAGGAAGCAAAGCAAGATGAAATTGTCAGTATAGTCCGCCTCTGAAAATCTACAGGACAGACTGCTGGATCTGGCAGCAAACTAACAATTAATATATCATCATCATCATCATCATCATCATCATCATCATCAATTGTTATTTATTGCAAGAATTCAAAACTGAGGCAATATTAACAAGACAACGAATAACAATGGGTCTCTGGGAAATAATGTCCTACAATCATCGAACATCACTCAAATCTGTTTACAAGAAAAAAAAAAGCAAAACAAAGAAGGTATGACATAGCCTTTGCAGCCATAAACCCATAGCTACTGTTACCAGTCTAACAGTGAACCTCTCAGCATTCCAACGTGGATGGCAGAGGGTCTCGGCAGACCCCACCCTTTCCTGAGGACCTCAGTGACTATGAAAGTAGAAAGGTCATTTTCTCCAGTGGTAAGCTAACCTGAGCTCCTGTAAACAATGTTCCCTCCAATGTCCTTGTAAATAACTCCGACCAAACTCAATGTGTTAGAAAACCAAAACCAAAACCAAATAAAATAAAAATAAATAAATAAATAAATAAATAAATAAATAAAGTGGGAGGAGCATTTGTTGGAAAAATAAAGAGGTTCAGCAGGGATAGGACGGGAGACAGAGATGGGAAAGCAATGACGGGTGAGAGTGATCAAAGTACATTCTATGCATATATGGGATTGTGTGAGAAGAAAACAGCAGGGCTTTTGTAAGACAAGATAATTTAAAAATTTATATGAGATGCCAAATAAATTAGATCAAAGCTTTATGAAAGGCAATAAAACCAGAAATTGTGTTGCCAGACTCGGGAGCCTGGCTCGAAGATTCTGTAAACAAGGCAGTGTGGAAGTGAGAAGGTGGCTGCAGAGGTGGGTAGCAGGTGCAGATTCTCCAGAAGGACCTGTGCAGAGAGACAGCATGCAGGTCTCGTGCTTTTCTTAGATGGCAAAGGCTGAGGCTGTAGCAGCTCAGCATGTCTGACACAAGTACACTCACTTGCCTAAGCCTGGTCCATCAGCTCATGGACAAGAACTTACTATTCCTTGGAAATACAGTGAGGTCAGAGACTGGCAAATGAGTGGGCAGGACCTGTGTCCCTACGGATAAGCTGCTATTCAGGCTGCCTCTCACCATAGCTGGTAGACTAACCCTTGTGGTGACCAGTGTCCATCTTGATTCAGTGTGGAGAGAGCTTTCATGCCTGAGGACTAAGGTTCAACTATCATTACCACAAAATAAAGAAATGTAAGCAAAAGCTAACTCCATGCAGGAGAACGAACCCACTTTCCAGCACAGGCAAGCTGACAGCCTGTATCACAACAGCTCCCCGACTGTGCCATTCCACTGCAAAGCAGTGGAATGTCAGAAGACATTTTAAGAGAATGAAAAATGGAGCTCAGATGAATAGCACTGTGAAACCCTCCCCCCCAATTCATGTCTCAAGTGCCTGACCCTGAACCACTAAATGTATAGTTTCCTATAACAGAAAGGTTCCAAAGATGGTTTGTCTTCAGGCATGGGTTGATCTATCCACCTATTCACATGTTTCACTTGATGGGTTGGCTTCATCCTAAAAGCAGCTCTTTCTACACTGGAGCAAGATGGGTACTGGTCACCAAATGGTTTAGTCTATCAGTTGTGAGAGGCAGCCTGCCTAGCAACTATGGATATAGGGACACAGGTTCTGCCCGCTCATTTGCCAGTTTCTGACCTCACTGTATTTCCAAGGAATGTTACATTTTTGTCCAGGAGCTGATGGACCGGGCTGAGGCAAGTGAGCACCTTTGCAGTCTGACATGGAGGAATGAGGAAAGGGTTTGGTGGATTCCATCCCAGTGATATGGAATGGGCAGGCCAGAGGGCAGATGCTGCCTCTGAGAGTAGCCGTGAGTGGAAGCAGCTATGGCCCAACATGAGTTGGGCCAGGGCAGAGCTGGGTTTGAACCAGGGGTGGGGCCATGGGTGGGGTGGAGTCAGGAATGGGGACAATGTCATGAGACAGGGCTGTGGCAGACCTGGGAGCAGGGCCAGGCAATGGGGACAAAGTCTATCCCACTGTGGGCTTCAGATAACAGGGTCATCGTTGAGAGGACAGGATGTGTTGTCTGATGGACCACATCCAGCCTAGAGCTAGATGCATCCTGAGACAGTTTCAGTGATACTCTTACCCATGACATAGCATAACGTTGTGCTTCCTACCCTGTCACCTGAATGGTAGGAGCTTTGATGGGGTGAAGGGAGACAGGCCCTCAAAGGAGCTTCTTCCTGCTTGGCTGTCATCTAATCTGTGACTGCTCTGCTTTTCTTGGCAAGTCACACAGCCACAGCGAGAGCTCGAGGACTGTTGGCTGCCTGTATTGGAGACCCTTCTGCATCCCCAGCTCCTCATAGCTTTATTGGTGTACGTATCTCTGTTTTGCCCGAGAGGCTCTATCCCCTTCTGTAAGTAGATGCCTGTTATTCTGCAGCAGCTGCCTGTGAATGACATGCAAGCAGCCCTTTCCAGCTTTCTACCCTCTCTTCTCCGATGCTCCAGAGATACCCAGGTGGGTACTACAGAGTCTCGTGTGGACACCATGCTCTCTGAGATTCTGAACATGTGACAAGGCTAAGTCAGGGTGTGGTTGACATCAGTCGCTAAATGTGTTGGGTTCTCAGCCCTCGGTGGTAGGACCAGGATTTATCTATCATGAGCCTTGGAAGCTGGGCACATGGCAGGGCTTCATGCTGGATGCACAGCAGTTATATTAGGGCAGCCTCTAAGAGGTCCAGAGGTACCACAGGTCAGTGTGAAGCATGGTTGCCCCTCTGTACCTGAGCCTGCCTATGGATCTCAGGTCCCTTCCAGTCCATGAACACACAAGAGATACCATTTACTGAGCCCTGATGACCAAAGTGACATGAAGTGTCCCAGAAGCACCCTACCAGGGCTAAAAGGTTGCCTCAGCAGAGGGAGGGATTGTCAAAATGTTCCGCTTAAAGTACCTTGAAAGAAATTCCTTCTGAATTAATTATCATGTGCTTTATTTCCATCGGGCTATATGCAGAGTCCTGGCTCTGGGGTTCTTTGACAGTTTCCAGATTCTACACCTGTTTGGACCAGGAGCATGGTGTGGCTTATCAAGCTCCAAGCTCCTGGACTAAAAATATAAGGGCATTGCAGCTTCTCAAAATAAGATTGGAAGATAGGGAAAAAAAAAATCAACTTTTTTTTAACAGTCCCTGGGAAATAAACACAACTTAAAACCTCCAGTAAGCCTTTATATAGTGTCTTAAAAGCTGGAATCATCTTGCCTACCTCAGGTATTCCAAGACTGCAGGTAGAAATCCAACAATAGTGGAGAGACAAATGAAGTGAATATTTCACCACAGGTTGCAAATATTTGTGCTTGAGAGAGCCTGAGAAGTCACAGGTCCTGTCTCTTCCTAGCTGGGTGATTCTCTATACTGTAACTAAGCAGTCACACTTTGCAGACACAAAGAGACCACCCATCTCATCTGCATGTCCCCTCACATGCTCCCAGGGGACTGACAGATGAGCCTTAAGCAGGCACAGGCAGTCACACTGCCTAAGTGAGACTTTCCTGTGCCCAAAGCCTAGGGCTAGAACAAAAGCTGAGCTTCCTCCTGGTGGGGTAACTGGAGTTTTGTGAGCAGAAGGAGGCAGGAGGAGAGGATGCTATCCTCCCACAGAAAAGCTTCAGGAGCCCCCACAGATGGGGCGTGATAAGGAGCTTAGCCCAGATACTGCTGTTTGATCGAGTTGCCATCTGTGGGATTTGCCAACAGTGAGTGGGGCCGAAGATATCTCTCTGCTACAGCCTGGCTAGGGCTGCACAGACACACTTTATCTGATCCTGGGGGAAATCACTTTCCGAGTAAGCCATCCAGGATGGCTTCAGAAGACGGCCACCTCCCCACCGTGGAGAGACCAGTGTCTCCCCCCACCCCTAGAACAGGGGACTGTGGGAAGCATGCTGCATATTAAACGTATTCCCTAGCCTCAGGGAATACCCACGGAACTGCATGGAGAGATAGACTCTGAATGCAGACAAGCTCTTCCTGGGGTAGAGGAGGTGGATTCTATTCAGCACCATAGACAGTGCCCTGAACACTTGCTCTCCTGCAAACCTTGATATCCTGGAAATTCAAGCTGCTTTGCTCTCCAGCAGAGGCTGAGGTCATTTTATTTTTATTCTATCTATCTATCTATCTATCTATCTATCTATCTATCTATCTATCTATCTATCTATCTATCTATCTACTTATTTTGGTGTTTGGTTTTTGTTGCTATATGTCAACCTTTGAGCCTGGTCTCATGTCTTTCATCAGGCCTAGAGGCAGTCCGCATGTCATCCTTCCATGCTCTTTCCAGCATGCATTGAGGCTGCATGTCGTGAGTGACATCCTGATAAGTGACATCCTTGTAATCTGCCTTTAGGTGTCTAAACAGGATGTAGTCTCCTAATGTTTGCACTGTGATTCCTGGAATGGACTGGGCCTTGGGTACAGGACACAGGGGCAGATAGCACACAGGTGGAGAGACATTTAAATTATATGTAAATAAAGTGGGGAAGGACCCAGTGGCAGGTGTGTGTAGTATGGACAGTATCCGCTTATGGCAGGAGAAACAACTAGTTGCTGAATGGGAAGCAGTCGGGGGAATGAATCACATTTAAGGATTTGGATTAATTCAGCATGGCAGTGGGAGAGGGAAAGGCAGTGTCTTAGATATAGATGTAGTGTTGGAGTGGTTCAGTCATGCTTTCCAATAACTGCACCTAGCATCAATTGCTTGTTTGAGATGTGCCAAATGCCATTCCATGCTTTTCACATGAGCTGAGCCATTCCAATCTTACAAGGAATGTAACAGGCTTATCAGTTACTATTTCACACATTAGAAATGACACCACCGGTGAGACCAGGGTCACGTGGACAGAGAGTTGAGATCAGCCCACACATCTCAAGCTGGGAGCCAGGTTCTGGGCAGAGAAGCCTTGATGTTGTATGTGATCTCTGTTCCTAGAGCAAGGGAGGGGGGACTGACAGACAGAAAACCTCACAAGATGGCCCCAGTAATGGAGAGCTTGGGTAAAAGGGACAAGTACCAGGGAGGGCTTGGGTGAAAGGAACAAATATTTAAGAGGCAGAAGTAGTAGCAAATGTTGCTATTCAGAGGAATTTGGAGGAGATTCAGTGGCTTGGGGAAAGGGACATTCAGGAGACAGGTGTGGGGGGAGAAGCAGGGATGCTTAGAGGAAAGAATAGGAACACAGGTGTCTGAGGTGGGGGTGGGGGGGGGGGGCAGGTGACTTATTCAGGAGCTACAGGGTGGGAAGCTTGCCCACCTACAGATATTGAAAATGGGGACAAGGTGAGCCTAGTGACAACTGCCTTGCCTCCAAGCGGAATGGTTTCAAGGACCAAGAAATCCATGCTTGGGGCTGGATCACAACAATCCCTATGGGCTTCAGTGACACCTTAGGGAGCAAGGGAAGGGACATGGCTAAGACAGGGAGCCAACCTGGGAACTCATTGTGAGACAAGGGACTACAAGGTCCTGATTGCACTGGGCTAGGTTTCCTCACATGTACAATGGAGGAGAGGATGTACAGAGTGTAGGGAAATGATGGAGCTGGGAGAGCAGAGGCGATGGCCCTGTTGGGTGGGGTGTCTGTGACTGGAGTCCCCGGGGAGTCATGCCACTTTTCATGGCCCCCAAGGGTTAGAACCTCATGGCTTTATCCTCCTGTAGAGGGTTCTAGGATAGGATGGATCAAGTGTAGCTGAAAACTACTGGAATCTTGCAGTGCAATAGGGGCGATTTTCTACACTGCCCAGGTCACAGGTGGATACTGTCCTCTAAGTCTCAAAGTGATACTGGCACATGGCATCAGGTCATAACACCCCAACTTCCCTTTTGCATTTCCTGCTGAGTGGTATCCTGGTGTCCCTTAGATGTCCCTGGCGCCATTACTTTTCTGCCTCTGGAATCTACCTGCCACTGGACTTTCAGACCTCATTGTTCTTCCTAATGGAGTCCTTGTCTAGTTTTTGCTTGCCCTACAAAATCAGATGGATCTTCTAACAATGACTTTCTCTACAGGGGGAAGGGGCATAGGTGCTGTTCCCTCCTGCAGGAACCTCTGAGAGGGCTTGTATTTATTTTTCAAGGAGGCTGTCATAAAGTTGCTAGGTGGCTTAAACAAAGGACATGTGCCATCTTACAGCCTGGATGCTAAAAGTTCAAGGTCCATGGGACTGGTCTTCCTGTGACTCTCTGTCATCTCTCTGTAGTCTTGTATGACCATCCTTGGACGTGTGTCTGTTCTGTCAGTCTATCTTTGCCTCTCTGTTAGTCTGTCCCTCTGTGCGATGTATTTGTGCATGCATGGAGTACTTGTGTGTGCATGCATATATCTGGATGCAGGTATATGCACAAATATAGGGTCCAGATTAACAACCTTGCATATTGGTCCTCACCCTGGATAGTTTTTGTCACTTTGACATAAGCAAGAGTTAGCTGGGAAGAAAAAAGCTCAATTGAGAAAATATTTCCATTGGATTGAATGATGGCATATCTATAGGAGCATTTT
Source organism: Mus minutoides (assembly GCA_902729485.2). Classification (NCBI taxonomy): domain Eukaryota; kingdom Metazoa; phylum Chordata; class Mammalia; order Rodentia; family Muridae; genus Mus; species Mus minutoides. The sequence goes on from LR749587.1 coordinate 2,424,432, forward strand.
CTTGATTAATGATTGATGTGGAAGGGCTTGCCCACTATGGGTAGCGCCATCCCTAGGCAAATGATTCTGTATTAGATAAGAAACCAAGCTGAGCAAGCCATGAGGAGCAAGCTGGTAAGCAGTGTTCCTCCATGGCTTGTGTTGCGGTTTCTGCCTTCAGGGTTCTGCCCTGAGCTTTTACCCTGACTTCACTTCGCTATGGACTGTAAACCATGAAGTTAGATAAATTCCTTTCTTCCCAAGTTGCTTTTGATCATGATCATGGTTACATTACGGAATAATGGAAACCTAATCAAGAGAGCCCTTGTCTTCCATCTTGTTTGGGACAGAGTCTCCTTGTTGATTTTCTGCTGTGTATTTCAGGCTTGTTGACTTGGGATTCTCCTATCTCAACTTCCACACATGAGCAGTGACATTGTAGACACCCAGAGTATGCATCCAGGTTTACATGAGTTCTGGAGTCTTGAACTCATGCCTTCATGCTTGTGTGGCAGGTATCTCTCCAGCCCCTATATGAGTTCTAGTCTCACTACATCATCCTTTAAGTTTACCTACATCATCTTATTAGCCAAACCCGTCTTCTAATGAGCAATGGCATGATGAAGTCCTAGGAAGAGAGCCCCAGCACATGGAAGGAAGAAGTGATCTCACTGCCCCCTTTATGACATGCTATGGTGGTATGCATTCTTAGTCCCACCAGCTTCCCACAATTCTATCGTAATTGCTTTATCAGAATTTGAAAACAAAAAAGCAGCCTTGGTATAGACCACAGCTTGAAGGCTACATCTCCTCCGACTCTTGCTCTTTAGCAAAGCCACTGAGCACTCAAGCATTTGCTTAAGACACATTGCAGTAGTGCTGCTCTCAGGGACCCCATCTCTGTGTCTTGAGTGCCAAGCAGGTATTGATGAAGAAGTGTGGAAGGGAGAAGGAGGGGCTGAGGTGGGAGCCAGAGAGCTGAGCTCTACTTCTAAGAGGGCACCAGTCTGGACCTTCAATCTTTAATTTGTTTTATTAGCAGGCTTCACTAGACAAGCCAGATACATATGTTCCTTAACTCAAGGAATGATTCTCCTTCTGGTCCCATGGGAGGAAACACATCCCAGGGTTGAGACAGACAGTATTTTGTGGGAGTTTTTAATGCTTTTCAGTATTAAACTTTTATAGTGTTTTGAAAAATTCAGGAAGGAACCTCAAACTCCACACATTCTTTGGCCTTGGCTTGCTGGATGTAACACGGAGCAGTGGCTAGGAGATGGGTTTGAGAGTAAAAGGCTTGGATTCAGGTCTGGCCAACCTCTGGCAGGATGCTTGCCACCCCCATACCCCTTATGATGACACACTCATACAATGCGGTAGAAGGGAGAATTTCATGAAGGTAGATGCTGAAGCCCTGGAGGTCTCTGGGCTGGAAGCTCGGAAGTGTTGGAAACAGAGAAGGAGAGAGCTGGAGGGTTCCCCAGGCATACATTCAGGCCCTTGTCACAAGGGTAGAAAGCATCCCGTTTCTTCTGTATAGCTGTCCCTTTTGCACCTTCTCATTCTCTTCTCGCTCTCCCATCTTCTGCCAGGGATGAGGCTGAAAGGTCAGATGGAGGTGACCCAAGCCTGGCCCACTGAGGCAGTGCCCCAGAAAGTGCTCAACCAATCAGAGTGGGCTCAGAGTCTCTGAACCCTGTCCGTGGATGAATGGGGTTGTGAGTGGAAAACACATGCCCAGAAGAGCAGTGTGTGCTGCCAGGGTTTGGTTAAGTTGGGTTAAAACCTGGACACTCTGATCTCAGATGGATGATTGCCAATAGAGCTAACAGCCAAAGGCTTCAGGAAAAAGGGTGAGGAGCCTGGGGGCTTAAGACCAGCCATGTGACTCATGCTTAGCTCCATGCAATCCCTGCAAGAGCACTGGGGTAGAGCAGAGTTGGCAGAGATAGCCCAGGCTGGACCATCACAGCATAATCTCACTACCTCCTTTGTAGGGCTTGTTCCCACAGTAATGCCTAGGATGCCTGGATGTGTCAATGTCTGGCCCCAAATCTCTACAAAAGTGAATCTGTGTAAGCCAAGGTCTGCTGGCTGACATGCCAGTAGAGTTATCTCTTACCACAATATGAACTAGAAGATGGGCTGAAGAGAAAGGCAGAGGGAGCCAGCTGTAGAGACAGATTGGAATGGAGAGGACACAGGGAGCATACTCATGGTCTCTCTGTCTTCTTTTGTCTCTGTGTATTAGGCATAGTTTTCAAAAGGGGATTTACTATGATGGCTTACAGACAAACGGGGCTCAGCACAATGGCCATCTGCATGCTGGAGAGGCTGAGAACCTGGTAACTGTTCAGTATACAAGCCTAGGTACTTTAATAGTTCCCGTCTGGTTCTCTGGGCCTGGAAGATTCCTTAAGCGTTTCTAGCCATGCCGTTTCTAGCCATGTCGTCGCAGTGCCATCGCCACTCTCTAATGCCAGCGCTGCCTCTTGCTTGCCAAGCTCCAGCCAAAGAAGAAGAGGGTAAGTAAGGAGGTGCTCATACAAAGCAGACTGCCCCAGGAAACAACTGACTATAAAAGCTGCCCTCAAGAGTACGCCCTCTACTGGAGGGAAGAAGAAACCTTACCGTTACAGGCCTAGTACTGTGAAATCCGATGCTATCAGAAGGGCACTGAACTTCTGATTTGCGAGCTCCCCTTTCAGGGTCTGGTGCGAGAAATTGCTCAAGACTTCAAAACAGATCTGCGCTTCCAGAGTGCAGCTATTGGTGCTTTGCAGGAGGCAAGCCAGGTCTACCTGGTAGGCCCTTTTTGAAGATACCAGCCAGTGTGCTATCCATGCCAAACATGTAACAATTATGCCGAAAGACATCCAGCTAGCATGCCACATACCCAGAGAATGTGCTTCAGAGTCCACTAGGAGGGAAAACACTCCATTCTCAAACAAACAAACAAACAAAAAACAGAAAAAGAAAATGAAAAAGTTTCCCCCCTCTTTTTCCTGTTATCAGTAGTTCTGAATGTCAGATATTTTTTCCTTGGAGTCAAAGGTACCTAAGTATATGATTATGAGTGGAAACATAGGGGACGAATCAGGCACTGGCAGCTTTTCCACTTTCATTTGTGTATGAATTTTTAATGGAAGTGCAAAATGCAAGCAAAATGTTTCAGTGAACACATTTCAACAGTTCAACTTTATAACAATTATAAATAAACCTGTTATAATTTTCTGGACAATGCCTGCATCTGGATTTTTAAAAAAAAGTAAAGTTCTTATTGATGGAAACAAAATGGTGTTTGTAGCATTTTTTATCATACAGTAGATTCCATCCATTCACTATACTTTTCTGAGTTACCCTGCATGCAAATACATGATTTTAATGTTGTCTGTCTTCTGTGCTGGTCCTGTAAGTTTACTATTAAAATACATTAAACTAAAAAAAGGAGGAGGAGAAGAAGAAGGAAGAGGAGGAGGAGGAAGAGGAGAAGAAAAAGAAGGAGGAGGAGGAGGAGAGAAAGAAAGAGAGAAAAAAAAGAGTCTTCAGCCTTCAGTCAGTATTAGAAATTTGAAGAGGCTGGTTTTGATAGCAACAAATAGCAGTATCAGGACGAAGCACCCAGCAGTGAGGAGGGCTGGCAGGGGGCAGAGGCGCCAATTTCCCCTCGGATCTTAGTGTATCTGGGCTGCCTGTTGGAAAGTGCTGCCCCTGGGGGAAGGGTCTTCCTCCCTCAGTTTATCCTCCCTGGAAATCCCTTTGCATCATCCAGATCTTAGTTGATTCCAGATCCAAGCAAGCTGACCAGGTTTAACCACCGCAGCCTGTCTCCATCTCCTGTTTCTCTCCTATCATGCGCCCCACCCACAAAATCAAAGGAAGTTGCTAAATTGGGATTCTATTCAGGGGAAAGTCCCAGATTGTACCCTGAGGAAGCATGGAGAGGGTTAGGCTTTGCAAGAGCTCTGGAAACCTGGAGCCATTGAGATGCCACGCCCCTGCCCTGTCCCCGCCCTTCCCTTTTCCCTCATGACTGAGCACCTGAGCGGCTCCAGTGAACCAGAGCAAGCGGTCCTCTCTTCCCCTGGAGGTGTGGACTGTGGATACAGAGAAAGGTTAGAGTTCGGGATTAGGAAAAAGGGCTGTTCACACGGGAGAGAGAAGAGCTGGTTTTCTTGGACTGACAGGGCCCTCACATTTATTATGGTGCCCAGGCTATGCCGTGTTCTAATGACTACATAATGTGAAACAGAGGCTTCAGGCTGTGCTCCATCCAGGGTGACTCCTAGCATTTGGTTCCACTGTGAATGAAAACGCAATGCAGGAATGTCCCTGAGAGATGCCAGTGGCTGTGTAAGGCCAACAGTTAGGGACACGTGGCAATATCCCTGAAAATTGCCGCCTATACACATAGGAAACTAGCTTGGGAATATATGAACACATGGGTTTATTAAACCACATCAGAAACACCAGGTCTGAGAACCTACAGAACCCAACAGACCGAGAAAGTGTACAGCTCCCTCACCTGGACCCCACAGAATGGCAGACACCTAACACCTCAGTGACAGGAGCCCCGGGAATGTCAGGCCACCACTGGGCGTGCTAACAACCTGTGATTGCCAGCTGCTGGCTATTAAGAGAAATTGTAACTACTTGGTAAATGCAGTAAAAATCAACATAGCTTGTGAATTCTTGGTCATTCAATCAATTCAGACATTGTGGGAAGACACAAACATGTTCCCCTACATTTCTGACAGTTCATGATGCTTAGGTTAAAGGGTGAAGGGAAGGACACAGCCGGTTTAAAAAAAATCAGTGGAAGTGCTTGGATTTGTTCTGGAGCAGCCCCATACCTCCAGTCAACAAGAAACCATATCAAAGCCTGCTCACTAACCTCAGGAGAAGAGCGGTTTCTAGAATGAGCCAGCACGAATGAGTGGTGAGTTCATAACATCAACCCACATCCCAAAGAAAACACCCCGAAGCATCTAGAAGTCTTCTGATTCTATCACTTTAAGCCCAGAAAAAAAAATTCAAGTAGAAGGAAATAAAGTGATTTTTGTGCATGAGAAACCACAGAAAATCAATTTACCATCTTATAGGCTCTTTGTGAAAGACAGCTCGAAAATGTACCTAAACAAAATAACTATAAATAAAATCAAGGTTCCACAAATGGTAGGAGATGACAAGTTAAAAAAAAATAAAAAGTAGACCTAGCTGTTAATCTCAAATTAGCAGTAGTGCGATAGCTGTGAACAGGAACTTGTCACTGTAGCTAAAAGGGGAAGACCTTCGCACAGTAAAGGGGCGGGTAGTGGTGGTGGAAGGGGATGCGGGAGGGGCACACTGAACACACACATGGCTTCCACTCTTGAGGTTAAGCTGTTTTTCACTCTTATAGAAAATGTTCCTTTGGATATGTGCAGTTCAATGTCTCTGATCAGATCGTGGTAAATTTGATTCTTTGCTGAAGGAGACGTCAGCCCCTCCCTTAGCCTCTGAGCCTCATTAGAAAACCAACTCCAGTTAGAATGTTGATCATTTCAAAGTGGGGACTATAAATCTCAGAGACAGGCAAGAAAATACCTTTGCAGGTTCGGATGGACCAAATCACCGAGGATTATAGGAGGATAAAGGGTGTTGAAATAGAGACAATTAGAACATAGTGGACAGACAGAAGGTGCTCTAGGGGGAAAATGGTGTGTGTGTGTGTGTGTGTGTGTGTGTGTGTGTGTGCGTGCGTGTGCGCGCGCGCGCGTGCGCGCGCACATTGAAACAGTTTTGTCCATGTATCATTTAAGAAAGAACCGAAGGGCAAGGCCACAGGATGCTAGCTTAGCACCCATGTTCTATTCCTAAAAATAGGAAATTAAAAGCATCATGAATGTTCTGCCTAGTCAGTTGACAGCAAGCCTGAAGACAGAGCTACCAACACATTCCAAAACAAAACATCCTAAAGAAAGGAAGTCATGATCTCGGAATATACATTAATAAAACACTCAAAATAATAGGAAAAATCAATATGGCCAAGAGAGCTTGTTTGACAACATTAATGAATACACAGAGCTCTGGGAACCAGAGTTGAGTAAACAGAGTAATCTCACGTAGAAACTATGGGGGAAGGAGCCTTTCATGGTTATAGTGCAGGTTAGAGGGAGAGAGCTTTGTCTTAGAGCCAATTTTGTGCTCATAAATTTGATATTTATGATGAAATGGAAATTTTATAGAAAAGCATAAAACACCAAAATTTACTATAGGAGAAACTGAATTCCAGAATGGACTCGTAACTATCTTACAAATGGCTTGACAACCTTGCCTCCCTCTTCCACCCCAAGTACCACCACCAAGGAACTGGGAAGAGAGGGATCGAAGGTGATTTCTCCAGATCATCAAAGAGCAAGCATTCCTCCCAACACGGAGGTGCACTGAGCAGCCAGCCACCTGAACACTTGGTAAGACAGGAACGATCTTGACAGTGACATTGGACAACAGCAGTAAAGATAATGCAGCACACTGATGTATTCTGCGAGAGTATGACACTAGATACAGCTCCCCCACCCCCAAATTAAATGTAGTCATATGTAAGAATGCCTCTGCACAGGCCTGATAGACAGAGCCAGGCTTTAGTTTTAGAATGCAAAGATTTTTTTTTACTTTGGTGGAGGGGTGCTGTTTAGAAATAAAAGGAGAAAAATATGTCCTCAGGATTCACAGCGCTAAAACCTATAATAAAAGTTAGGTTCCTAGTTTTTAAATAATCAAGCAACCAGCCAGATGTATAACACCAGCCATACTGCAGGAGTAGAGAGAAAACTCTAAGGCTCCAAGAATGACTCCAAAAATGTTTCCTTTGATTTGTGTGTGTGTGTGTGTGTGTGTGTGTGTGTGTGTGTGTGTGTGTGTTACATACGTGGAGGTCAGAAGTCATGTCAGATGTTTTCCACTTTATGTTTTAAAGCAGGGTCTCTTACTGACCCTGGGACACACTGATTGGCTAGGTCACTTTGCCAGCATCCCCATGTGTCTCTTATCCCTGCTTACCCCAGCACTGGGTTTCCACATGAATCCCACCACAGAAGGCTTTGTGCATGAATTCTGAGGATGCAAACCCAGTCCCTCATGTTTGTGGGACAGGCACTTTCACTAGACTCTTCCCAAAGTTTTCTTCTTGTCCAGCCATCTAACATTACCTCTTTAGGGAAAGGGAGGCCAGTTCCTTTCAAGGTTGGAACAAGGCCCTCAGTGCACTCCCACAGGGGTGGGATAGAGGCAGGAGGGAACCAAGCTGTCAGCTTTGGAATATTACACGACTGTGAAAATGGAGTAGGAGGTATCAGTTTGAACTCATTGGTGACTCAGAGCCACCAATAATGCCTTAGTGTCAGATTAAGAATAAAGAAGTCAAAGCACACCCCCCCCCCAGCAGCTTTACCAAGAGCAATGCTGGATTTGGATTTCCTGCTGTTCTCTCCCTTTGTCTCCTGTGTCTATTCTGTTGCTTGAGCCTGAATCTCTGCCCGCCTGAATGGAATGCTGCCCATCTCTGTGTCTGTGTATCCGTGTCTTTTTCTTTCTCTTTTGTCAAGCAGTATGGGAAGTATCACAGAGGAAAGGAATAAAAGAGACTTAACAGAAATCTTTAACAGAGTTTTAGAAGGGATTAAGTAACTAATTCCAGCTGACCACAGCTGACACACATAATAAACAAACATTATCAAGTAATATCTGAGTACTGCCTCCAGCATTTATGGTGGCTATTTGTTATATGTTTGCTTTCAACTTATTTGCTGTTTCTAGCGTGTATTACCATAACGTATACATACACATGCATCGCTCATGGGTCACGGGCATGGACAAGGACATAATTTAAGATTACAGCTACACATTAACTTTGGTTGTAAATGTTAAACACGGGACATCCAAGGCAAATAAGATTTATCCAAGGCAAATAAAATTGGCTGTTACATTGTTCTCTTAAAGGCAGGTTAAACAAACAGGCTGGGTACACAGTGGGATAGCAGTCTTAAATGACCTCGAGGTGTATTATTAACTCTGGTGGTGAGGTCTAGTAAAAATTCCAGTCTCTTAGAATGTAAGAGAGATTGTCAAGATGAGGCACAGGCAGAGCCAAGAAGCTGCAGGGCAAAGAGAATAGGAGCGGTCCTCAGATTGCAGTATGCACTCACCAGGAACAGTCAGTATCCTTGAACAGAAACTGTAGCCATAGCCACAGCAGCATGGACAGCCATTAGACCATCAGCATTGACGCTGTCTCGTGGAAGGAAGGAATTTTCAACACAACACTTTAAGAAGGTGGCGCTGTGGCTAAAACTGTTTGCCACATTTGCAAGAAGACCAGAGTTTGGATCCCTAAAACCCACATGAACACGAGGTGGGCATGGCAGCTTACCTGGTATCCCACCCTCAGAATGTGACGATAGGGTTTGCCTGAGCAAGGTGGCCAGTAAGGCCTCATCACTCAGCTCTGGGATTGATTGAGAGAGCCTGTCTCAATGAATTAAGGTAGAAGAATGATCGATGATGATATTATTTACATCTACTTAACAGCCTGCCTATCTATCTATCTATCTATCTATCTATCTATCTATCTATCTATCTATCTATCTAACTAACTGCATTTGTGCACTAGTGGGTACAGGTGCCTAAGGAGTCCAAAATAGGGCATCAGAGCCCCTGGATCTGGAGTTACAGAAGGCTGTAAGCCACCAGATATGGGTGCTGCATACTGACTCCAGGTCCTTTGCAAGAGCAACGCAGACTCTACTGAGCAATCTCTCCATCCTAAATGGACTTGGCCATGTACTTCCTTAATCCAGCATTGATGCTTGCTGGTGAGTTATCTTAAGAGAAAAAAGTGAGCTTCGGGTTCAGTGAGAGACCCTGTAGAAATGAGTTAGAAAGGGATTGAGTCTTCCCTACCCTGTGTGTGTGTGTGTGTGTGTGTGTGTGTGTGTGTGTGTGTGTGTGTGTGTGTGAATGAGTTTGAATAGCTGCAGTGGTTAGTTGTACAGAGTGTGCATATACCATATGCAGAGCACATGCACACACAGCACATACATACACAGAGCAATGCATACACAGAGCACATGCATGCATAGCACATCCATACACAGAGCACATGCATACACAGAGCACATGCATACACAGAGCACATGCATACATAGAGCACATGTATACATAACACATGCATACACAGAGCATATGGATATACAGTATGTCCATACATATAGCACATGCATACATAGCACATGCATACACAGAGCACGTGCATGCACATAGCACATGCATACACATAGCACATGCATACACAGTACATGCATACACAGTTACATAACTCCAGTCTCAGAGGAAAGCAGCAAAGTGAGTTTCACAAATACCCACACAGCCTAATGGAAAGATTGCACACCTATGGGACTGGACAAGTTGTCCACAAGTCTTTGCCCCTGGATGATGTTGCTTAGGAAACCAACATGGTCTCACACAGCCCCTCAGCCTGCAAGAATACGAGCCAGCACTCAGCCAGCTCAGGAGCCAGAAAAGCCCTGCCCAGTGCCCATCCCAAGGCAAGCAGTCCATCCACAGAGACAAAAGGAAACAGGCAGTTGATGTAGGGGTTAAGCATCACAGGGTGGGGAGTTTGGAGGCAGATACACACACACACACACACACACACACACACACACACACACACACACACACACAGGCCCATGCCTTTGATATGGTCCCTTTGGCATCCTGTGCTGCTGCTATGCCTGCTTGGATCCTGGTCCCCTGACACTGGCAACTCCTAGGACTTTCACACCTGTTACTCTCTTAATAACTGAGGATAGCACCTTGACCAGTGAGCCTCCCGTCTTGGCCTATCTTGACCTTCCACTTCTGAACTCTCATCCCTGGATTTCCACCCCTGGCCTCTATCCCTCTCCTCCTAATTCTGGGTTCCCAAGCCCTGGTTGGGTTGGGGCACTGGCTTCTGTCAACTTGCAGGTACCAGGACACCAACTTTACCTTTCACTCAGTTCACAGTGGTCATCAGTCTCTATGTGGTCACATCTCCTCCCACCCTCTCTGTGCTGGTGCTGGATTGACATACAACCATCACATGCTGAGCCCTTGACCTGTGCGGCGTGCTTCCTGTAGTTATTATTTTCACAGCATCCCCAAATTCAAAGTGAATTTTCAGCTACTATATCCATTTATCTCATACGAGGGCCTAGGACCTACTGTGTGCTAGGCCTACCCACATCAATCACCGATCGAGAAAATGTCCCTTGGGTTTGCCTACCAGCCTATTTGATGGCTTCATTTTCTCAGCTAAGGATCCCCCTTTTCCAGAATACTCTAGCTTGGGTCAAGGTGGCAAAACCTAACTCGTATTTGTTGCCTCTGTAGTTCCTGGAGGTGTCAGCAGAGGTGAGCAGTAAGAAAAAACAGTCTCCGTGCATGGTCACAACTGCTAATCAAAAGGTACCCTGGGGCAGGGAAGGACTTCCTGGTGGAGATGCATCCAATGGAGGGGAACTCGTGGTGGCTATTCTCACGTGTGTCCTATACCATATGAAGGTATAGGACAGAGTCAAAGGAAACCATTGAGTACGACCGTGCACACAGTGCCAAGTAGCTCCAAGCATCAACTTGTTTGGGTGTCCCACAGCACCGGCTCTCTGTCCTGAACTGTATCTGTAAAATGACACAGCGCAGCCCTCAACAGGAGGCCAAGGGAGGATGGTTCCCACAGCAAGAGGATTCCAATTTGCAAGGAGAGCACAGCTCGGGGGTGACATACCAGCAGTCGCCAGGGCCCATCACTCACTGCAAATGGTCCCTGGTCACTGTGAAGAGAAAGTGTCTTATTATTGTTCCGAGTCCGCCCATAAGACGCACTGCTCCAGCATAGCAGGGAGAGCGGCCAGGATCACACTGAGCTCAGCTCCCAGGATGCAGGATATTAAATCAATCAAACTAAATTAAAAGCTTTGGTCATCTCTTGAACTCAGGGTTGAGAGGAGGCTCTTTCTTCTCATTTCAACGGCTTCCCGAGAGGGTGCCCAGCCTGCGGGGATCTGCAAGGGCTATGTGCTCTGAATTATTTAAGGATTGAACAGGACTAGGAAACCAAAAAGTATCCTGCTGCAGAAAGTTTGCTGAGGCCTCTCCTGCCAAGAGGCAGCTGTGCCAGGGTTAAATGCAGAGAAACATTGAGGAGGGGTCAGGATGGCATCCAGGTGGGTGTGGCTGTCATCACAGGTAAGATGAGGGAACCCTCACAAAGGGGCTGTTGGGGGATTTTTATTTTACACAAGTTCTCGTGTCTTCTAGGCTGGCCTTGAACTTGCTAAATAAATCCTTCCTCTGGCTCCCAAGTGCTAGGATTATAGGTGTATATAAATGCAGTGTTTTTCATGAAGATCAAGCATTCTACCAACTGAGCTATATCCCCCCCCCCCCAACCTCCTAGGGCTACTGCCTTGAGCCCCTCATATCCAAGAGGGCCTCCTCCCACTTTTGCATTATAAGCTGTCTCCACATACTCACCCAAAGTATGTTTGCAAGATCCTTGTTGCAGTCCTGGGTCACAGAAGCAACAGGACACAGATGACACTCCAGGGCCCAGGGAGATTATAGTGGAATCTCGGGTTGTTCAGCAACCAAGGGTGTGCAGTGGAGAGTAAGAAGGGTCACTATGTAAGTACCAAGGAGGCAGAGACCTGCAGAATGGATTGGTATATCTGCGGGTAGAAGGCCATTGCAGGTTCTGGGTGAGCTAAAGGAGAGGTGAAGCCATGTGCCAAGTTGGGTGGGCTAAAGGGAGTGAGATGAGCATCACCATAGGTGGCTAGTTCAACCCGATTGCCCAGGGTTTGAAGGTGAGGCTTCACTAGTTTGTTGTGATGTCAGTGAGGAGCAGGAGTGAGATTGCAACTGTTGAGTTGGGAACAGATCTCCATTCTAACAGACAGTTTGGTGGCCCCTGGTGAAGGTGACAGCTTTCACTTTATCATTCTTTCTTAATAAGTGTTTATTTCTTAATCACCGTACATGCATGTGCGTTGTGAGTGCCTGCAGGAACTACAGGAAAGCATTGGATTATTCCCTGGCTTGAGTTATAGACACTTGTGACCTGCCTGACCTGGGTGTTTGGATCTGAACTTGGCTCCTCAGTAAGAATAGTGTAAGCACATGCTCCACTATGTTCATAGCAGCCTTATTCATAATAGCCAGAAACTGGAAAGAACCCAGATGTCCCTCAACAGAGGAATGGATACAAAAAATTTGGTATATTTACACAATGGAGTACTACTCAGCTATTAAAAACAATAAATATATGAAATTCCTAGGCAAATGGATGGATCTGGAGGCCATCATCCTGAGTGA